>JANHZU010003730.1:101355-112738 GCA_032468055.1 Acrochordus granulatus
AGGACAGATACTGAAACTGAAGCTCAACTACTTTGGCCACTTAATGTGAAGAGAGGATTTATTGGAAAAGACAGTGATGCTGGGAAAGATTGAAGGCAAAAGGAGAAGGGGACAGCAGAGGATGAAATGGTTAGATAGCATAGTCGGTATGATGGGCGTGGGTTTGGGTGGACTCCTGGAGGCAGTGCAGGCCAGAAAACCTGGTGTGCTGTAGTCCATAAAGTCACAGAGTTGGACACGATTATGTGACTGAACAACAAGAACAATTAAAGTCCAGTACTTTTTAAAGAATCTTTTCAATTTTTGTGCAATTTTTACGACATAAAAGAAAATGTATCTTTTTAAGACAAGATATGCTAAAACATGAGTGTATCATATAAAAGACCTCAGTACATGTCAGTATATGAAGATTATTAAACAAACAAATTAAACTATAATTCTTTTTTCTTTTATTGTAATATGCAAATATATGTTCATTTAATTGACTTAATAAACCATAAAAATGACTGTGTTTTATACCTTTGCATAATAACTCTGTAGACTTCAATGAAGACTATATTATGATTTGCTTATAATACCTGATGTATAGTTTCCCATACCAAATGATCCAGTATGAAAATATGAGGTGTCTTTTCCATTACAGCAGACTTCCATTACAGCAGACTTAACGAAGTGTACGTATCAGTTCTATTGCTTTTTGGCTCTGGTACTCTCACCAGTATGGAATGACATGGATACATGATTAGAAGGGTAAAGCTAGAAAGTTAGGATATTTTGATAATGAACAATGGGTTCTCCTGATGAAATGTGGAAAGAAGCCTAATAATAGTACTCCTTATATGAGAACTAAGCACATATGAAATATATGCAAAAAGAATATCCAATTCTTAATTGCTAAAAGAATTAACAATCTATTAGAATTAAGGGTACATAAATATTTTTTTCTGATTCATATCAGTTTTTATTGTTCCATTTATACATCTGAATTGGCCTGAAATCTCCTCTTCCTCCTGGTCCTCCTCCTCCTCCATCAAAAATTTTTTAAAAATACATTTGATTATTTATCACTCTTAAAATACATAATTCATATTTATTTTTATCCTTTTTTAAATAGAAAATTCTGATATCAAATTCAGAAAATGGTTCCTGATCTGTGTTCTGGTTTGTTTTAAAAAAAACTTTTGAGTATTTCTGGATGGTCATGCATTCATTCAGTAGCAAGTTTACTATTCAGGAATTGTCACTGACTTCCTCTGTTCAGAATTCCTTCCTGATTCATTACAGATTGTTTTCTGAGCAGTCAAGAAATGGAAGAATCTCAGAATGAAAAAAGATTGGGAAGAGAAATCACTTCGGTATGTGGATCTGCAAAATATACATCATGTCATATGTAAACATGCTCTTTTAATGAAGTAAATACACACATACAGTTATTTATACCACTTGTTTAGCCCATTTAGCAAATTATAATCTTTTCAATTAAGACAAAACTTCAAGCTTCAGATTACTTTAGTCAATTACAGATATTTCATGCATAACATCTGGGTATTAACAGGAAGTGTAATCTACACTTTAAATTTCATCACTGATTGTTTGGAATTCTGCTTACTAATAACAGACAACATATTGTGGTTAAGCCATAATATAGGCCAGTAGTTTATGGTCTAGAAGGGGTTATGGGTGCCATTTTGTTGGTATTGCTGGCCTGGGCCTGTTCAGAGTAACCCTTTCAAATGAAAAAGCAAATTTTGTTTAATCCCACGTATGTGTGATTGCCCGGACAAGATTTCCCTGCACTTCATGAAAGATATTATTTAATCAACCCAATGTAACAAATTCCCAAATCACAAGATTTTATTGTGATGAAACTATTGAAGATCTCCAGTTGATATGTGGCTGTAGCTTCCCTGAAGCATCTACCATTTTGCTATGTTCATCTAATTTTTGTCAAAATATGAAACATCTGCAAGTTCTCTATTATAATCTAGGGATCACTTAAACATTTAAAAAATCAATTTTTGGAATCTGAATAGACTTGAACTGTATTGGTCTGGCCACAAATTTGTGGTGGATTCCACTGGAGTCCTCAAATCTCAAATATTCAAATCAGTTAGGGCTAATTCTTAAAGCTTGAAAGGTAATACTTAATTTAAAATCATTATTTTTTGCAAGTCTTATGAATCAAAACCAAAAAAGAGGGCTCAAATGAGAGGAAAGGATTTGTACTGAAATAATTTAGAGTGTTACCACTCATCGTGATCATTTCTTTCCATGAGAATAGAACCAAAGGCATTAATTATACATGAAAACATATTAATTTATAAAATCTAAAATTTAGATCAGAGGTATCCAATCTTGGCAACTTTAAGATGTGTGGATTTTAAAATCCAGAATTTCTCAGCTATACTTTAAACTATGCTGTTTAGTTTAGACTGTCTTTTGCTTTGCAACCAAAGTTTTCATGATTCAGCCCATTATCCAATACTGAAATAGGCTGGTACAAAAAATGGTTTTCTCCACAAAGGCTGTTACAATGATTCCTAAGTATATAATAGTATATGGCTGTTTAAATAGGTGTCATAGATTAATAGAAAAATTAGATTCTAATCCTATAAATGAAATAAATTAATGAATACTGAAAATGAATACACCTTGAAGGATTACACCAGACACTTTATTTCAGAGGCCATTGACTCTTCAAAACAATAGCCAGAATGGTTAACAATAATTGGTAGTTTTCACTGCAAATATATCCACAAGCCCATGTGAGCACCTGCCAAATGATGTTGTGTAATGGCTTTCTCTTCTGTGCTGGTTTTTTAAAACCTTAACAGGAAAATGGCAGATACATTTTTCCCAAAAATGCCTTTTTTCTCCCAAGATGTTGTCAAAGTGGCTGAAGCTTTTTGAGGCAAAGAAATGCTTTGAAGCATGGATCAATTTACAATCTGACAGAGTGTGTTGAAGTGTGGCTCACTTAACAATTTCTTATTTTTAGCACTTCAGAGTTTACTGTCATGTGTTTTTAGTTCATACTTTAGATTATTTCTGTGTGCTCTTTGATCTAGTGGTCCACAAATGAATGATGTGTGTGTGCGCGCACGTAAGAATATCTAAATGTCAGAAAGAAAAAAGTGGCCTCACACATACTCATGAGAGCTGTTTTGTAGATGGGGAATTAAGCTTAAAAATAAGCAATTCTTTGTTTTGGTCCAAACTAAATACTAACTTCGGAACTTATATTCTGCTCAGTTAATTCCTCTAATAACAGGCACTTATTTAAGAAAGGAAAGGATAATTGGATGGATGGATGGATGGATGGATGGATGGATGGATGGATGGTTGGATGGATGGAGATTCATCCCAAAAGTAGACTGATGAACTCTTTTAAAAAATAACAACTTGGAATTATCGTCTAAGTATCTTAGTGTCTTTTACATGATGGTTTGATTATGTAATTACATAATTCTTGGAAATTTGCACAACATCCAAGTGATAACAATTTCCATTAGTAATTATCATGTAGGCTCATATCATGTTTCTTCTGGTGTTTCTTTATCTCCACAACAACAAAAAAGGTGAGGGGTAGACAAGTTGATATTCCAACTGATATCCATCAAGATGGAGAGAGCTAGGTTACAGTTACCCATTTTCTTGTAGTCACTTCAGTTTCTTTTAATGTTGATTAATATGGTGTTCTGCAAACTGTAGTTGATTGAAAATTAGACTACCAATTTACTGATTAAGTATTTTGATCCTGTTGTGCCTATGTTTTTTTTTACTACACTGACTTTCAGTCCTTTTCTAGATTCACTTATAAGGGTTGGTCTTAAACTTTGTACTCCCAAATAACTTGGTGCTCAGTTACTTGGAAAACTTGACTTCCTATTCAACCAACAAATTCAGCTGACATTCTACAGTTATTGACCCCATTAAGACAATAAGGCAAGTGTCTTCCAGAAAGAGAATTCTCTATGGAAAAACTGTAGCTTACATGAGATTCTTTTAGATCCCTTTATTATAATTTGGAAACTAGGTGAATATTTTGTTTTCTGAAATATAAAAGAATGTAGTATTAAAAACTTAATTTTTTACATATTGCCTACACCTTTTAAATTTTTACATATTGCCTACACCTTTTAAAAGTGTTAAAAACACTTTTTAATTTCTTTTGTTTTTTAGTTCTATCTTTTTGAAACATTCTGAAAACTTTCTAGTATATTGTTTTAATCTTTTTAAAAATATGTCATTTTTATATTTTAATTTGTCTAGAAAATTATGCTTTTTTAAATGGAATGGTAGAACTAGGGTGCAGAGTACTGGCACAAATTCAATAAGAGCTGCAATTTACTCAAATTCTAATTTAAAGGTCAGCTGAAATATTTGTTCCTTAAGAGTTGTTGATGACATTGTCGATGGAACAATAAAATGAATTCTTCCTCTACCTCTTCTACCTCAAATTCCTTACCCACAAATACATATAAAAACAATTCTGAAAATTGATGAACTCTTCTGGTGCATATTTTAAAGTGTATAGGACAGAATAGATGGATAGACAAGAATGGGAAAGCCCTCTGCATGAGTGGAAATTAGCTAAATGTAAGTTAATGGTAATATCAGAATGGCACACAGGTTACAGGTAATATCAGAATGTTATCAGGACACTGAGTCATGGCAACTGGACTTCTTTTCTTTTTGGTTTGAAACTGAAGAAACTGCTTGGATAAGCAGCAAAATGTCTCAAACCAAAAAGAAAAGAATTCCAGTTGCCATGACTCAACCTCCAGACAATTCTACCTGGATAACTGAGAATCTTCATCGAGCAGAATGTTATATTAATTTATTATATGCCATCAATTTGGTATCAACTATTGGCATAAATAGATTTTATCTATGATGATCTGTCTCTAATTTGGTCCTTCAGATTTTCTGATGGTGCACTTATCACCACTATAACATGCTTGCTGGGGAATTTTGGAAGTTGAAGTCATGCAATTTTAAAGTTGCCAAGGTTGAGAAACACTGGTAAATGCTATACCATCCATATTTCCTCTCTGAGCACCAGAAATATGGATGCCATATTATGTAATGCATCAATGTACAAAGATTTACATGACTTCCCCCATTTCTGGAGAAGGGAAATTTATCTGTTTTTACAAAATGTTTTTCTTATATTTTCTTCACCAGGAGAATCACCATGTGAAATGTACTGTTTCCTGGTGATCAATGTAAATAAAATACTATACAGGATACACAAGTAGTCTGGTGGGTAATTTTATCCATAATTTAAACTGCTTTTTAATTTCTTTCATTATTTGGACAATATATGAGCCCTTGCTGACTTACCAAAATGTATGTATCTTTTCATTCCAGCATTCAATATCTTGTTTTCCAGTCTGGATATGCTACATGCCTCCACTAAGCGATTGAAATAACATTTGGAATAATGTTATTAAATAACATTCAGGCTGTTCCTCTGTTCCGGATCAAACATCAGCTTCTCCTAGGTACCCATGTACTATTTAGACGCTGCCCAACTCAACAGAATTCTGGGCATCTTATCCTTAAGAAACAAAAAACAGAGATACAGAACGTATGTTTCCAGAAGACAAACCATACATCACAAACAAAAAATTCCTACCATTTGGTAGACACAGGAAGAGTGTATTATTGGAAGTAGCTTAAAGATCAAATATATGGGCCACTTCCTGTGTTCTTTTCTGGTCCTCACTATAAGAGCATGGAAAGTTCTTCCATTTTTACATTCTGGATGGATATGCACTTTATATTCCTACTTCATGTGGCTGTATGTGTGTATGTGTATGTTAATGATAATTTGTAAATTCTTTTTCCTGAGAAGATTTTCTACATCATGCTAAACAAAATAACTCACCACCAAATTACATTGCATGTTTGTATTAAGTGTGAATAAAAAGTTATTATATTATTATTAATCATATGAGATGAAGTCGTATTTCATATGAATACGAAATATGTAATTTTGGGAGGGGAGAGATAATTACATGATGGTTAGAAAATTTCTAGATATAGCAATAGAATTAAATTCAATTGTGATATTTGTGGTCAGAAAGCAAAAAAAAAGACTTTGAAATGCACATGAAGAATGACTCAAACTGTAGATCCTTGACATTAGTTCAAAGCCCTGCTTTGGTATATTCATAAGCTTTTCTACATATTCTGAACCTAAGGGTGGCCTTGCATTTTTGCATATTGTATTAATTTGGAAAACGTTCTTGGAAAAAAGAGTGGAATGTGCAGAATTCAATTTCCATGGCTGGAAATTTTTCTGGATCACTTACTTCTCATAAAGCTATGAATATCCTGTTTAGAATATTCATAGGAAGACTGACATAAGTGTATTTTTAAAAAGTTGTATTTGAACATATGGATATCTTGTCCATCTGCCCAGCATATTGGAAAGGCAATCCTAGTGGTCCCTTTAGGTTGCTATGAGCATGATCCTTTTCCTCTGGTCACAGCCTTCTATGGCCATTTTGGCTTTAGGTGCAGGCAAGATGGAACAACTGTTCAGAAATGCCTGAAGGATGCTTTCCAAAGAACTCACCAGCTCAAGTACAGGTTCCTCAAGTACAGGTTCATACACAGGTTAAACATTCTTTTGAAATTAGTTCTTAAAAAATAATAGGTGGGATTAGCATTTTTTTAACAGATGCTAGAGTTATGCTTAAAAATCAAGATTATCACTAGTTCTATCATGTCCATAAAAATTATAAGAGTATCACTATTTGCCAATCTTGTAACCAACACAAAATATGGCTTGGTTGTCAGGGCAGCACAATGCACACCTTCATCGTCTGGTGCCTCAAGGACTGGAAGTGATCATATTAACATAGTTGTAAGAAAGAACTGCATGGCAGTCATAATTTGCATTAGTCTAAGAGAGAGCAATGCTGTTTTTCAATCAGAAAGATCTACTTTGACTTGGGGCTTTATAGCTTTATAGGATGAGGGCCAGAAATTTCATAATCCCATCTGAGTAGACATGGCCAAAACTTTTGGTCCAGTTTTTGTGAATGTTTGTTTACATTTGCTTAAGTAAATTTTGTGAACCAGCCATTGTGTTTTATAAATCATCATTTATAGTGAATATTTATAGGTATATCTTTAGTTATAAATGTTGATTTTATTCAATATAATAAATTTGATCAAACAAGATACAGTTTGGTTCTCAAATTATTGCCAATCGCACTTCTATGTGAACTAAAACTAAATGAAATAGTTTTTATTCAAACTGTAGGTTTAATCTCAAGATAGTCTATTGGTATATAAAGCTGGCCATCTAATTTAACATTTCATCATCTGGACCACATTGGTCATAAGTGCAGATTATCATATTTTATTTGTACAGTAAAATCATTTTGAAAATCTTAAGCTTCAGATACTTACATTGTGAAAAAATAAAAAAAATGAAAATGGCTGCCTTTCAGTTTTCTTTCAAGGACTTATAAATTCACTGAATTAATGAGATCAGGAAAACATTTGAAAATGAATTTTCCTTTATTACATTTTGTCTATTTTCGATATTATAATTTAATGTATAGTTATATACCATTTCTGTCAATGGCATCCTTTCTAATTCACTGGAGTTTATTTTCTATTAAGTGTGTTTAGCACTGCTGTTAAGATTCTTAAATGTTTATGCTGATATTTTAACAAATGTCCAATTTTAAAAAAGACAACTCAGTTCATAGAGAAACTAAAATTACAATTGCTGCATAAGTCTAATCTTTTCATTGAAGTTCAAACATAAGCATCTGATAGCATTTCTAAGATGATAAAGTGATCATCTCAAAGTGATAAAAGTGCAAATATGAATATTTGTAAAAAATAACTTACTGTTTTCTTCTTCTGGATAAATTGTTATATTAGTAGCTTTAACATATAAAACCTCTGGATTTCAAAACAAAATAATAAGTCTTGGCCTAAATGATTAAAGAAATCAATAAGGAAGAAATAAAGACCAATTTAATTAAAACTTTGATTGGGCTTTGATTTACGTGATCATGTGACATATCATTTTAATGTCATCACAAATGTTACAGAACTAAACAGATTCATTATGACGTATGAAGGAAGTCTTTAGTGATGAAGATACAGATTATGAACTGACAAGAAAAACAAAGAGTGATTAGCCAAACATCCTATTACAATCCAAACAGGTATCATTCGGAATGGGTTACATGAAGGACTCTCTCCCCCCAGTTGCCTGGTCACTTTTCATCCAGCTTCCCACATCCCCATTCAAGGGAAGTTGGTGGAACAGGTATGTTCAGCTCCAGAGGGTCCTGGATGATATGGATTATCTGGACCACTTTCAGTCTGAATTCAGGACTATTATGGGACAGACACAGCATTGGTTGCACTTGTCAATGACCTTTGGCAAAAGTGGGATGGAGGTAGTGCATCTATCCTTGCTCTCCTTGACCTCTATTTGGTGGCCTCTGCCCTTTGTGAGTGTGGAGACATTCAGACAACAACACATATGTATACCTGTCCTTTGTGGCCTGATCAATGCATACTTGAGGACCTCATGGCAGTGTGATAGAACTCCATGTTGCCCATGTTTTTGGGCAAGATCTGTCTAACTTGTACATATTTTAACCTTTGTATTTTATACTTTAAATTTTATGTTTTATAGTATGCCTTATTTTAATTGTGATGCTTATGACACGAATAATAATAATCCAAGAAATGTTAGACTATAGTTCTCCTATCTAATTCCTAAACAGCATAGCACTGGTTGTGAAGTATAATATATTGGGATGACAATAGGTCTAGGAAGGCTAGTTGAATATGTTCATTTAAAAAAAAAACATTAAGTACTTAGGAATGCTTTTGTGTGCAAAAAATGTCATCATGCTTTTCCATCCAAAAGCCACATTAAAGAACTCTGGTAGAGGATAAAAATGTTCTAAATTAGGTTAATGTCTAACAGAAGTTCTATGATTATCAAAGAAACAATGCTTTTATTTCCACTCCTCTTTATTCTATAGGTGGCCATTAACACAGTAGTTTGTTGTTCAGTTAGCTTCATATGTGGCATGTGGATTTCCACTGCAGATGAACAGCTAAGTAGGACTAGTCTGTAAGCTACTGGCTATTAAACTAATTTAATTTGATGCTTGATCATAAGTTTTTTACCCCAAACTCAGACTCTACCAACTTGTGAAAACTTGATCTCAGCACCTGATATTTCAAAATGCAAAAATAACATTCTGGATTGTACCAAAGATCACATCTGTTTATTTTATAGGCCACATTAAAGAACCTTACAAACCTACCAAAGTTATAGTCATCACTTCATAACATTCATTACAAATAAGGTCTTTAGAGTGCTACAGAACACCAAACCTTCAGTTGTGCTTTCTGCCTTGCTATCCAGAGTAATTTTTCCAGAGAAACTAAGGGGCAGGGGCAAGAACAAAGCTGCAATGTAACATTACAATTTGTGCACTATATTATGCACCACCAAAATACATCCATTTTTATTCTACGTATGTTTCTCTGCTTACTGTTTTATTCCATAGCAGAAAAATAATATAATAACAGCAGTCTTAAATATTTATAAGATAATTGGGGAAAATCCCAAATTTTTTATCAAACTGACAACTTCACCATATCCTGCTGAAGCAGACTTGTTTAGCTCACAATTTAAATATAATAAATACTTTATGGATTTATTTTTGTAATAATGTAATCTCATATATAACCCAGAAAAATAGGAATTTACAATTTTGGAGCACTTTCTCTTGATCCAAGAGAAAAAGAAAATAACATCTTGCTGCCTTGCTTAACACTGTGCATACACCACAAATACATACTAATCATTTCTCCAGTTCTTGGTACTGTTACTGCAATCAATCTCCTATACCACATTTCCTTAAAAAAAATCTAGTGTTCAAGGAAACTGGATCTTCAATTAACATTCACTGAAAATTATTAGATACCTCTTTTTCCCATCCTGGCAAAGGCATTATAGTCCTGGATAATCTTGCTGGACTGGCATAATTCAGTTTCCCAGTCTCAAACCTTTTTGTCTTTTGTTTTAAGAAAAACGGTTTTTAAAATCTCAAGAACAGATCTTGAAAAATAAAAGCATAAAGACACAACAGAATGATTTGCCTCATATGTTGATTTTTAGAGGGATTAGGAATTAGCATTCTTTTTCAACGAAACTGGGCATCTGAAGGTCATCAGCCAGCTGACACCTCTAAATATTACAGTGGACATGCCTCCTCCATTCTAGTCCAAGGACGTTTTGTTCTGTTCCCAACTCCCCATATTTACATCATGATTCAGCCGCTAGAGAGACAGTGAGGTATAGTGAATAATGTTTTGAATTTGTGCAATCCAGATTCAAGTCTCTTAGGGATGAAGCTTTATATGTTGCTTGAAATCAGTCACTCTCTCCTTACTATATCAGCCACATAGTGTTGAGTTGCCTTGATGAAAAGCACTGAACATATTGGTAAACTAACCTGTACAAAACAACCTGCTACACTTTGTTCTTTTTTAATCCTAGAACATTGAAGTTATAAACTCCCTTACTTTATAGGCCAGAATTACTGCTTGTTTGGCAGACTCTAATTTAAGATGAGGGCAGCTAAAGGAAGCTGCTTTATTGGAAGGATCAGGAAAGGTGATAGAGAATAAGTTGTATTTGCTGCAGGGAAAAGTCATGACTCCCTTTTGCACTTATTTTAAATCTTAACTTCAGTCCCAAATTTGGAATGATGTTTGAATCAAACATCAACTCAAAAGATAAACTGCACTTCAGAGATCAATACAGTCAGATATTGGGTAATACATTGTGCAAAGCCTTCACATAGCTTGCTAGATTTGACCACTGCATGACGTGAATCCAACCATCATGGCCATGTAACTTAGAATGATATGTGAGCCACACTACTGTTAGAAAAAACATGGTTTGATGTGTTGTGTGAAAACTTCAATGACTACTAAAGATAACAGGGAGGCTCATAGCTGAATTCAAATTTGAATTCAGAAAATATCACCAGTCCTGACATATCCTTCACTGTTAAGCTGCATTCTGTGCTACTCCATCTATATCAACAATTGTACACAACAAGGTATGTTAACATACATTATAACAAGATTATATATATCTCTGAATCTCTATATTTCTATATCTATATCCATTTCTATCTCTATGCATCGATTGTATCTATCTATACATCCATCCATCCTATTATATGAGGGCAATCTAAGATTGGTAGAAACTTAATAATTCAAGTCCTAAGCAAGGTGAGGCACCACCTTGCTGTGGTTGGGGGGCTTGTGTGCTCTGAAGAAGATGAGAGCTCTGCCAGAGGTTCAACCA
>JANHZU010003730.1:112838-127017 GCA_032468055.1 Acrochordus granulatus
CTTTGCACAAAGCTTTTGATGTTTCTACTGACTCCTGCTATTTCTAGGCACTTGATAATCCAGTCATGAAGCAAGGAATCTAATGTCTTTTTGTAGTCAATCCATGCTATACCCAAGTTGGTCTTTCTTCTCTTACAATTTTCCAGAATCATCTTGTCAATTAGGAACTGATCTTTTGTTCCTTTGCTGTTTGGGCAGTGTCCTTTCTGTTCAGGTGGAAAGAACTTGTTTTCAACTAGATGCTGTTGGACTGCATCAGCTACTACACCATTAGCAATTTGTTGATAAACACGTAATAAGGTTGCATTTGCAATAACTGCTGTCTCTTTTGCTTGCCCTTTCATTGTCTGGTAAGTTTTGCCAGAAGTTAGCCACTCTTCAATTTCATCTCCTTACAATATCCTGTTAAATTGCTTGGCAATGAGTGAATGTAGACCAGTCAGATATTTCAACCAAAAACCATGCAATTCATCTTCACCTGGTTTTGAACAATTTTTTTATCTTCCTTGCTATCTCTTCACCATTTCTACTGTTATTCTTAGTTCTTTCATTTCAGCTTCTTATCCACCTCTTTTAGGCAAGCTGCATTCTTGTATTTTCTTTGGGTTGTCCCATAGTTGTGCCCAGAATTGCACTGTTTCTTCTTTATTAGGTGCTGACTGGTTCAGTGCATTCTCTCCATTGATGGATTGGTAGTTTCTGATTTGACTTAAATTGGAGATTCTGTCTAAAATTGAAATTCAAGCTTCATAACTACTCATCTTCTTGGCTGTAACTATTATCTGCTGCTTTATTTCCAGTGCTTCCTTTGTTTTCTTTGTTCTAGGTGATTTTTTTTATTAAGTATAATTGTATCTTCTTGTTCTTCAGCTTCTTTTATTTCATCTATTCCAGGTAAGTACCTTTCTTCCAATAGTAGAAATATGCTTAGCCAATAGTCCTGAATCCTGTTGCCCATTTGTATTCAGATATCCAGGCACCTCAATGTCTAGCATAATCCTTGTACATCTCACCATATTGTTTATGGGAGAGACACTATTCGTCTAGCTCCTCTGATGGGACCTGTCCAATATGGTTGAACTTCTGGCACAGCTCTCATCTTCCTCAGAGCACATAAACCCTACAACTACATCAAGGAAGTGCCTCACTGGAGGATTATTATTGTAAGATATCATGCAAGATCTTCTGATGCAAGTAAGCATGTGATTAAAGTCTACTGTGTAACATTTTTTCTTTCCCTGGGACCCCTTAGATCTGTTGGGAGACTAAGACCCAGAATACCCACATTCTGAAATCATCATAGTGAAGAAAGTTGGCCTCTATTGCCTTCCTTTCATTTTTAATTGATCAAATTATTTAAACTCTCAGCATATCATTTCACTGCAGTCACAGATTATGGATCAGCATTACTAGCCAGGTGTTGGCCTCTCCTGGCCTCATTCCTGTTCAGCATATTTTCTCTCACTTAATGACTTTGAATTTTTTGGCAATGTTTATGTGTTGCACGCTGCAGCCTACAGCAGTGCATTTATTTACACTTTTCAGATGACTCATATAACAGATCCCCAAAGCTTGTCGCTCTCCATTTTTCTAGTCAGATGCCAGGGAAAACTGAAGCTCCTGCGTCACTGTGTATTTATAGCATCATAAATAATGCACTGATGTGAAGTGTTTTAAGTGTAGCAACACAACTCAGTGACTGTTGAGCAATGTGGTACTTTAAACAAAGTTGTGAAAATAAATATCACATCATCTCCAGTTATTTTTTCATATTCCAAGGATAATATTCTTTGCACACCACACACTAACATTTTTATTTTTGCATAATCTTCTTTTTTAATTCCCTGGCAATATACCTCAAAGTGAAATGAAGTTAAAAGTAAAAGAGAGAAAGTTATAAAGAAAACAAGCATGAATGCAAACTGTGTTATATCATATGCCTTAATTTAACTTAAAATTAAAAAGCAAATCTTTAATAATATTTTTGAGACTAATTTTTCATGTAATAGATTGAAAAGTTCTCTTTTACCTCATATTACCTGAAAGGTAAAGGTTTCCTCTATCAGTCATGGCCAACTCTATGGAGTAGTGCTCATCTCCCTTTCCTAGCAGAAGAGCCAGTGTGTCCGAAGACACTTCCATGGTTATGTGGCTGGCATGACTATATGCCAAGGTGCATGGATGCTGTTACCTTCCTCCCTGAAGGTGGTATCTATTTATCTACTTGCATTTTTTACATTCTTTTGAACTTCTAGATTGGCAGGAGCTAGGCAGACAACAGGAGCTCACCCTGTTACATGGCAGCTTTTGGGTCTCAAACTTGAGCTGCCGACCTTACAGCCGACAAGCCCAGCATCATACCCCCTCACACCACCATGTACCCTATTATCTTAACCTTTTATTATCTTATCCTTTTCTAAAAAATAGCCTTTGGAGAAGTAACAATTTGCATTCGGGCTAGTTTTCATTAAAGCTGACTCTCTTAAGTTTGGATAGTACTGTATCAGCACTCCAGTCTTACAAATTCCTGGAAAACTGGCTGTATGTTAGAGATAGCTGCTTCACTTTTCATTCTGAAATCTAAAATTTTCAGGGAGATAATATATTGTATTCAGATACTTACCCTTGTGTTATAGATCCCAAGATGCAGATTTAAAAGGGAAAGTTTCCTCTGAAATTCTTGGATCAATGCTGGACTTTGCATTACAATGGACCTGTTTTGTGACTTTTTTTCTTGTATTCTGGAGACATGATGTATTTATTTATTTGTATACTGCTTTTATTATTTTATAAACTACTCAAGGCAAGCAAACATATTTAACACACCTTCTTCCTCCTATTTTTCCCCACAACAAGCCTGTGAGGTGGATTGGGCTGAGAGAGAGAGAGACTGGCTCAAGGTCACCCAGATAGGTTTCATGGCTAAGGTGGGATTAAAACGTTAAACACGTTAAATTTACAACTCCCAGTCTGATATGAAAGTGTTAAAATATGAAAGCAAACTTGGATATGAAGTATAATACATTAAAGTTTTTTAAAATTAAACATTGAAAATGGAGGACATAAGACACAATTACGAACATGAAGTTAATGTTCCTGAATTCAGTGTGTCTTCTCTGTGCTGTTGGCTTTTCCTCTAGCATTTTAGAATGTTTTTCATATTATCCAGATATGCTTAGGAATTATAACCATTTTGATTCAAAGAATTCCTCTACTACTGAGGTTAAAACTTTCTATAATGAGAAAAACAATGAAAACTTGCTGACATAGAATAAATGTACAGCTGAATAATGTGATTTTTGGAAGAAAAGTAGGAATGGTCAGAACCACAAATTCAGACTGATCTTTCATGGATTTCAGTAAGAAAAACTACAAAGTCATCCATTATCAACTTTATGAAGAGAAAATAAGTTTACATTTCCATTTATTGCTCAAGAGTTCAGCCTTTCCAGTGGTAGTCTGAATATTTAAAGACCCAACTTAGAAAGGAAAGGCTGATTTGACACCCACTTTTTAAAATGACATCTGAAAGTAGACTTTCATTTCATTTTAACCTTTATTTTATGAGAAATAAAAAGTAACTTGAAAACATACAAGTTAGGTTGGATGGATTTCTGATATGAAGAAACCTTGAAATCAGCAATAGGAGTTGCTTTCACATATATGTTACAAGAAAAGTTAAAATTAGATGAAATTGCATCACGGATGGAAGAGGGATACAGCAAAGAAAAGATTATCAAATTATGAAAGTTAGATTGAATTGGAAATATTGAACCATAAATCTGCTCTATATCTATCAGATGTTTGGGACACAACTGATTTGTGCCTTATAGAACATATACAGAAGTGAAATATGACGTAGTTATGCCCCTCTCCAATATTTCCATGAATATAGCTATTCACTGTTCAATAACAAATAGGTAAGCAACAATATATAACACTGTAATTTTTAGAACAGTGTAAACTAATACTTACAATACTAATAATACTTCTTGATGAAGCCATTTCTACAAATGCAAAATATTAAAAAAATGAGAAATAATCTTTTCCTAAATATTAAGAAAAAGAAATATAATATTATTTAAATCTTGCTTTAAAGGCTGGACTAAATGACCAATTAGTTTACACTTGTTGTTGTTCAGTTGTGCAGTTGTGTCCGATTCTTCACAACACTATGGAGCACAGCATGCCAGGCCCCCCTGCCTTGCACTGCCTCCCAGAGTCTTCCCAAGCTCACACCCATCACACTGACTATGCTGTCTAACCATCTCATCCTCTGCCATCCCCTTCTCCTTCTGCCTTCAATCTTTCCCATCATCACGGCCTTTTCCAATGAGTTCTCTCTTCTCATTCTGTAGCTAAAGTATTTAGCATCAGTAAAATCAGAGCTTCAGCATCAGTATCTGTCTCTCCAATGAGCACTCAGGGTTGATTTCCTGTAAGATTGACTGGTTTGATCTCCTTACAGTCCAAGGGATCCTTAATAATCTTCTCCAGCACCACAATTTGAAGGCATCAGTTCTTCAATGCTCAGCCTTCCTTATAGTCCAATATTAGTTTACATTACTGATTTGCTTTTTGTGTGTTTTCTTTTCTTTTTTAAAGAATCTTAGAAGATCCTTGGGATAAGTTGATAGAGAAATGAGCAAACGTGTTCTTAATAACTGGCAGAATACAAAGAAATAACAAAGCTATTTTTCATAAATATTTTAATCTGGTGACAAAGTATTCATTTTTTACAACTACCTACAACTACATCAATTAACTTTTACTATGTACTGTTTCTCCCTTGAAGTCTCTGACTTAGGATATGACAACAAGAGAAGAAAGTAACTCTTAGACTGGGGTTTAAATGAATAGTATTACACCTACTTCAAACACATTATAAGAAGATGTAGCCTTCTAGAGATAGCTCTACTCCTGGGAAAGGTAGGAAGAAACTAAAAGAGGACAACCAGCAGCAATGTAGATGGACTCAGTTGCATCTGATGATGGGTGCATCATTTAGGTTCATCACGATTTGAAGCCTTATCTGTGTCTTGAACAACACAAATTTGTTTCTATGAGGGACTTGTTTCAAAGCATCACTAGAGGAGATACCCTATCATCTTCTTTCAGAGGCAGCTGACTAGACTTTTCATTTGAAATGGCAACAGATAAAAGTTTACTTGCTTGCAAGCCCACAATAACAATCCCCACTCCAAGAATGCCAGAAAAAGAAATATAATATTATTTAAATCTTGCTTTAAAGGCTGGACTAAATGACCAATTAGTTTACACTTGTTGTTGTTCAGTTGTGCAGTTGTGTCCAATTCTTCACAACACTATGTGCCAGAATGCTGGCATGTTAGGAAGGAGACCAGGAATACATTCAAACAGGTAGAACTGTGGGAGAAAATTGGGAGACCATAATGTCTCATTTCAACTGAATATTGGAAACTTGTACATTATTCTTGTAATCAGAAACAAGAATAACAGAATAAAAAAGTCAAATGTAGTATTCAGTTGCTTTATATGCTTGCAGCTGTGTATGTTTGGACAGAATGATGCATGTATGTATACAGTATATTCTGTTTGTGATGTATAGAGCCAAAATTCCTGAGATGGCTACATGTCCATCTAATTGCCAAACTGATACAACTAAAAGTGTCCTATGGATTTGCACCAACCTCATCTGTATAAACATGAGCCCAATGTGTTTTATACACAAAAAGGATTGCTGACTGAATAGTCTCTTCTTCTGACACAGAATAAATGAAAGTTTTCTTCATCTGGATTTTCATTTTTGTCTGATAACAAATCAAAAGATATAACTTGGGCCTAATTAAAGGATGGAATTGTTTTCTGTGAAAACGTTCTTCAATAAGGTTATATGGTGTCACATGCTTATTCAATTCATTTTTACCCTTAGAACTTTTTGCACAGAGGATTCAGTGAGACCTTCGAAAGGTTCTTATATGTTCTGTTTCCACACACAACATGAACTGATTGGTAAAGAGCCATTTCTGTATTTGAAATATACTCCTCTGAAGGACTATGTGTTTGTGCTTGGAGAACCGTCATTCTCTTTGCGATCAAAATGCAAAGAGATCAGCTAAATAGGTCTTGGTGGCAAATAAGCCCTACCTGCATTAATTATTTACTTCTTTAGACATTTAACATTCCAAATAAAAGACCTGGGCTACGAACTGTCTCCAATTCTGCAGTGCCAAAATCTTTCCGGGAATCAGGTGGATTGAAGTGGTAGAGATAAATGCAGTTGCCTCAACAGTTACCTTTTGTTTCCATCGTTTAATAGTATCTGGGGTTTTGGCGACCTCTGGTGCTAAAGAGAAAGAATTTTCACTTTCTATGACTGACACATCTGGCCAGATCTCCCAATAAACCGAGTTTTGAACCTGGAAATCCAAGTGGTTATGTCTGTGGTTGGTAGGCTACGCTGTAGTGCTGAGAGATTTGGGCAGACTTAAGCAGACCAGGTGGCCTGGGACAAATCCCTGCCATGGTTGCAGAAGTGATGGCCTGATACAAATCACTGCAGCTGCAATTCCCACATCTCTTGAGTCAACGCCAGCTCGTCACCTCTGAGGCTGACTCCCTACAATAATGAGCCTTTAGCCTGGAGCGTTCATGTGACTTTCAGATGTGGCTAGGAAAATTTTTGTATTTGGCTGTAGTAGTTAGACTGTGAGGTGGTAATGAATATGTGTCTATGCAAGAAATAAAATGATTAATGCTATCCCAGGAAAACCAATTTATTACTGGGGAGGAATGCAAAGTCAGATCTGAGGGCAAGAAAAGTTTTTATAGGGGGAGATAAAAAAGTTAACGAGGGCAAAGTTCATTTGGAATACATGTCACAAGGAGAGGAGAGCTTTCCAAATTTGCAATCCGGTACCGCCATTGATCTATTTAACAGTGGTAGCTCCTCAGTGTCTTGACCCTGTGAACTAGTATAAGAGATATAATTTGTACTGAAGAATATTTACATATACAGTAGTGTTCATAGAGAAAACTAAACGCTATCAGAACACATTGGATATGTTAAGTATGAATCTATTCTATATTTAGAGCATATATTATTGGTTACAGAGAAAGTACTTTCCTTCCAGAAACTCACATTAATTGGAAACCATCATTGGGAAATTCAGTGAATATTTCAGTTATCTTTTAAGAATTGTTATTAAGAAATATAGCAAACATTTGAACCTAATGAAGCAAAGTGTTTATTTCCACATAGCTTTTTTCTTCCTTTTCATTCTCTGCTACCCTCTGTTTCCAGGCTCTGCATTCTTGAATTAAAATGAAACATGTATTTCCATCCCACTTAGTGAAATGAAATTTAGAGTAATTTTTTCAACATGTGAAAGACTTTTTAAATTTTTTCCTTTATGTTTCAGAAAAAGTCCTCTTTCTGCTTTTCAAAGCTTTATGGCATTATGAGGTGGAAAAGGAAAAGTGACAACCATTAAAAGTTTATGAAGAGCGTAAATTAACCACAATCATATATCTTCTGTAGATTTAAAAATGCTGCTCTGTAACGTTCATGCCCCTTGAATTCTCTACACCAACCATAATGGCATTTTTATTTGGCAATAGATGCACAGACGTTCTGATAACGATATAATTATAACTGTATAATTTAAAACATACCAACCAGAAACCATCAATAATTTGCTAATAAGTTTTTATTTTTATTTTATTACCCTCTATATGACCCTTTAGAACAGGTATAAAAAACACACATATTGGTAATGTGGTAAAATCATTTTTCCACAAATTTAATGAGCAGAATTTAACTTTAGATTTAGGTATCATCTTAGCTATGCCAGGCAATTTTGTTTAATATGGTTGATAAAATTTAGCTTCAGCCACAGAGAGACAAAAAATGTCAGCAAGATGACAGGAATTGGTGAACTAAGAATATAATCCAGATGAAGTTGAATACATTTATGGTTTTTAAGGTCAGTTAGAGATGGGAAATATTGCCTTACACTGAAAATTACAGAAAATACAGATATGCTATTTTTCCCTTTATTTTTTCCTCAAGATTTCTAATTGTTCTTATTTTGACACGTATTTAAGATAATTATGGATTCTAATCACTATTGAATACAAAGTTTCTGAAAACCATAGTGTTATCCATTTCGTCAGATGCTGTTAAAGAAAAATACATTCTATTAATGTGAGGAGGTAAATTTAAGCTGGAGGGTTTTCTATCAGACCATTATGCAACTGACTACTTCAGATACTATGACAAGGACTAGGTGGTGCTGTTGATTAGATGACAACCCCAGAGGGGTAAGACTGAGAGGGTTCCTAAACATTCTTTCCCACCACAGACTTACTAACATTTTAATTTCCAAGGATGCCTGCAAAAGCACAAGTGGGAGCAGGGAACGACTGGCATATTGGTGCTCTGTGATGAGTTATACCTCCCAAGCCTTTATCAAACCGCAGACACAACATGGTCTCAAACTTCGAAATGCACCCGTGATTTCCAGTTACACCTGCAACCATTTAGGAATCAGGCAGGAGTTCTGCAGAGCAAACACCGCACTGAGCAAGGCAGCTTCCCCCGTTTCGCTCACGGTCCTGTCTCCGTCCTGCTGCCCTGACTCCCTTCCTAGCGGCTTCTGAACTTCTGAGTCATCAAGCTGCCCTTCTGTCTCTTGACTCAACTTTTTCACATCAACCTATAGGTTATGCCTCCCAGTTGAAAAAAGTAGCAGACCCCTGGTTTATTCCACTAGAAGATAAGAAGGCGACCGAAGGAGAGATTCTGGTTCCTCCAAGTGATTGTTTTCACATAACTTATGGGCTAGCCAATCCATTCCTGTTTGTCTGGAAGCAGAGTCCCTTACACTTCATGTTTTAAATTCCAGCCAGGTTGTTTATTTTGATCTGTCCTGAACACAGCAGAAGCCTCCCAAAAGTCAAAGAGAAAGGCCAGATTTATTATTAGCAATTATGAGCAACTGAAGGAAAATTACGATTGAAAAGCTATTGTAAAATTCTTCTCTCTGCCCATTCCCCTTTGACATTTTATCATGTAAAAATAACAGTCATATTGTGCAACTGTTATGAAATCCAAACATATCTGTACTGGTAGTAGATTTTCTTCGGTCATTCCTTAAAATATTAAAAGTCAATGACTTTTTCAAACGTTTTCAGCGTTTTGGGCAAACAAGATTGCATTCATTTTCCAGATGACAAAATTAATTATGTTCAATATGTATTGTTTTTGTTTTTTTATTGAACCACTTTCAATTACCTCATTAAAA
This sequence comes from Acrochordus granulatus, assembly GCA_032468055.1. NCBI lineage: Eukaryota > Metazoa > Chordata > Lepidosauria > Squamata > Acrochordidae > Acrochordus > Acrochordus granulatus. Next base: position 122,123 of record JANHZU010003730.1, read on the forward strand.
AGAAATGTGAAAAACTTACATATTTTTCTCAGCAATGTATAATAGAGTACCAAACTTGGTAGAGAAAAGCTGCCAGTTTTTCTTCTTAACAATTATTCAGAATAAGGGGACTGTGGTAATGATCTATGTGTAGTCTGAAACAGAATTCAAATGAAAAAGGTATATGGTATTACTCTTATTTGACAAAGGCTTGTTGTTTCTCCACAAATTCAATATACTGCAGTGTTTTTTAATGGAAAAATCCAGCAGTGACTTTATTTAGTCATGTTGTTTAAAGACAAACAGTATATTGTCCAGTTTAGCAATATAATTCTACATGATTGAAATGCTGAAATCTTAACTCAGAATTAGTACTAAAATTAAACCATATTGTTGAAGTCCAATGATGTCAATAGATAATTTTAAGTGTGATTAAATCTGGATCTAATCCATTCACTTCTGCTTTGACTGTGTTTCACCAAATTAATAGTATATATGTGTATCTATTCTTCTTTCTAGTGAAGTTTGTTTGTTTGCAGATGTTTGTTTACCCATCTAATTAACATCACCAGTTTTCTTGAAGTTGTCCTTACCATCCCTACTTCAGTACATTGGAATGACTCTGTAATGCCATTTTCAGATAAAGGGATTAACATGAAATATTAACCTGTTTAAGAGAAAGATACATTCCAACAGAAGAGAACATAGGTAGTTCAGAGTTGAACTGTGGAGTCTCTGATACTCCCTGACTTTGGTTGTTTGTAGACATTTCATTACCCAAGTAGGTAACATAATCAAAGTGACTGAATTTGGGTTTGCTGCCTGTTGGTCTTCTGTAGCTTGTTCTACCAGTTTTGGTGGGATTGTGGTTTTCTCCTTGTACGCCAACTAGCTTCATGAATACCAACTAGTGATCATTAGAAACAATGAAAACTCCTTAATTCGCAACACATGGACTGACTCAACCACAGTTTCAGCTGGTAAACTGGTCAAAGATGTCAAACATCTTTGACCAAGCCAAATCCAAAATGCTTGTGAATTCCTGGAAGTTTGCACTTAGACAAATCAGCTACCAATAGACACATGGGGATAAACTGCATTTACACACCATTCAAGAGACAATAAAAAGCTAAGAGGCAACAAAAAGATCAGAACATGTTATCTCCAGCAGAGATTAACACCAGATTAACAAGAAAATAATACTCTCATGATGTCCTTTTGAACCCATCAACAATAAAACCACAACTTCAAGAAAACTGGTGATGTTAATTAGATGGGTAAACAAACATCTGCAAACAAACAAACTTCAGTAGAAAGAAGAATAGATACACATATATACTATTAATTTGGTGAAACACAATCAAAGCAGAACTGAACGGATTAGATTCCTCCAAGATTCCTCCAAAACACACTAGCTTTTCTACTACCACATTAGTATTTTTATTTCCAGCTATTTGGCATCCATACCCCATGCATTCCTATACAGTCACTTGAGACTGGGAAATGTCATTGTTAACTGTCTCTTTGTCATATATTGATGTTTTCTGAATGCTTTAATGTTATGTGCTGATATTTCTGGTTATTGTTTTGTCTCACTAAAACAGGAAAATGCATCCTTAAAATGTGTCCTTTTTATTCTCTATATTTTGAATCCTAAAATGAAATACAAGTATAGACCAGATAGTTTTCAAATAGGTGTGACTATTTACTGCTGTCATTTTATAACAGTAAAAGAATTATTAGAAGAAGAGGCTATTGAAAGAGAATTATAAAGCTGAAATCAATACAAAGATGGCAAACAGTGTAAAATCAGGATTTAAGGATGATGTGAAATGTCAAGTTGTTCAGTTAACCTCCAACAGAGCCACTCATGAATGTCAGCCAGCTGTGTGAACAAGAAACAAAGTGAAGGACTTTTCTGAATGACCCCTTGACATCTGCCTGGCATGAAACCTGCAGATAGCTAATACTAGGAAAACTGGAAACAATGGCAGAAATCTGCAAGGGGATTTGTGGTAGAAAAGCTCAGCAATTCAGGCAAAACTGAATAAAAAACACTAAAGGGCAGAGAAGAAAAACAAATGATAGGCATGAAAAATAGTGTAAGGATTTTTTTTAAACAAAATCCTCAGTCAACTTTATTTTGATGATTAAAGATATTTTGATGATATCATTTATTTTTATGAGCCAAAGCTTTTAGGATAAAAGAATAAAGGATACATAAAATATTTGTAGTTTATGTAGTTTGTACTTTATCCTTCCAAAAAAAAAATCAAGAGGACAATCCCACATATAGGAGTCTCGCTGTATTGTCATTATTCATTGCATGTATAATGTGAGTTTTACTCACCTCTGCAAAGCAAATAGGCTACTTTTTTAAGAATTTAAACTAAATTTAAAATTTAGTTTAAATTTTGCTATGCAAAATGCAAAAACATCAATATGAAACAAAATATGAGAGATTCAATTTCTCCCAATGAAAAACATGGGCCACTTCTCAAAAGGAAAAACACCAGAGGTCACTGTTTACTAGTTTTTGGTACTTTTAGAAGGAACTTTTATCACTGACTGTTTTGGGGGGGGAATTACTTTGCTTTCAGGTATGTAATGATAAAATACTTTTTTTATATTAAAGCCTCAGTGAATCAAAAGCATAATGGATTTCAAAAGCATATTGTTTGAATCTCCTGCTAATATTCCATTGCAAAACATTTGTGTCAAATTTTAAGGTGTTACAAGATGGTTTGCAGTTGCATAATGTTCTTTAAAACCAGGGTTGGGCTGAATGTAGATAAAAATTCACTCCTGGTAATTACTACTGGATCTATCCTGCAATATGCTTCTTAATCAAGAATGTATACATAAAATGAGTGGGGAGACACACCCATCAGGCATTGAGAAGTGAACAACTCACGCAATAGATTGAGCTGAAAGACAACTGGTAGACCAAGCTATGCTGTTTTTTGTAGCTGGTCAAGCCTTTCAGATGCAAAGAAGGGCTCTTGGGAATCATCCACATGCCCTAAGATTGATCTGCAGCAAGCCTAGGAAAGAAGAAACAGGAATTCTTCTAAACTGGGTATCTGTGGGTTGGAGACCTGGGAGGAGATCACAGTCCAATCTTTGCCTTTTTATCTCACATTGCCAACATGGACTTAGCCTTCTTTTTTAATTACTTTTTTTTTTCGTTTATCTTTGGAATGCTAAGGGCCCAATTCTGTTTGGATTATATTCTGTTTCCTTTTGCTGAATCACAATATTTCTAGACTTAATGAAAGTTTACCTGCTTCCGGAGATTTATTGCTGAACGTGGAAGTGGGAGCATCAGCTGAAATGTCTCTGAATGTTTGGAATGCTGAACTGGACTGTCTGTAATGTGTTATTCCAGGAAGAAACAGAAGTTTTGAAGTGAAAATTTTAATGTATATTTTGGTATTTAAAACTATCATCTTTTCCAAGGAATCCATCTTTCTTCAGCTTGTTTACTTTATACTGCTTTCTTTACTGAGGATTGGTGGTTGTCTGGCAACAGTGGCACATGACAAGTGGATCTGCTGAATTAAATTTCACCATTTGGACTAAAAGGCTGATATTTTTGTGTATTTCTCTTTTTCTTTGTTATTAATATCTTAGAGGAGGAGGTGAGATGCTTCAGAAAAAAATGTTAAGGCAGATTTTAGATTAAATTTGGATATGTAATAAAAATATAGAGACTAGAATGAAAATTTGGGGCACAAATTTGTAGGAGATGTTTGAGAAAAAAATAGAAATATTTTTAGAGGAAAAAATAGAGGAAAATATTGGGAAAAAAAAAGAAATAGCTTTAAAGGGAAAATAGAGGAAAATATTGAAAAACGTGGAACAAAAATCTATAACTGAAAATTATAAAATGAGCCAGTCTGGGGTTAAACCCTTGCAAATAAGAGAGAAAATGGGGACCTTTGGTGTAAGAGCTGAAGAAGTAAAGTTGCCAGAGGAAAAGTTTGCATTTTGTCAGATACTGCTAGGTTTATGGAAGAAAAAGATTTTTTTTTAGATGGGAAGTATCCCAGGAACAAATAGGCAAAAATAAAGATGGAATAATTAGTGATTTATATAGAAATTTAGTTATTCTGCCTCTGGTGGAAGAAGGTTACTTGCTTGGACATATTGTAATTTAATTTGTAAGAAGATTTAATGTAGAACAAACATTGCAAAAATGTTTTCAGGGGAAGTTTGTAATGGTGGGTAAAGAATTGGTTTTGCTAAGATAAATTTTATTAAGATTTCTAAGGATAATATGGGATTCAGGTGGTATGTTTATATGGGATATGGAATTTTAAATATTTATCAATTAGATATGTGACTTTTTAATGTGTGGTAGAGGATTGTGTATGGATGTTCATTATATCTTAGATATTGACACTGATGATTTTATTGTCCTTTACTCCATATGAAATTCTCTACAAGAAGAGATGAGAAATATTATCTTTACACTGACAATTTTTCTGAGGGAAGATAATTTAAACAAATCTTTTAACTGTTTGGAAGTTGCTCTGGAACTTTCTACTGGTAAATTAGAATAAAGCAATAATCATGAAGGAATTTGATGGTTTTGGAATAAGTCTATATGTTTGATGAAATATTATGTAGACTAAAAATTTAAAAATTAAAATATGGATATATAGTGATTGATTAAAGTGTTTCTTATTGCATATAGTTTTTATTATATTAATCTGTTTAGACTGAGAGAGTGAAATATATTTTTCTTTCTTTTGGTACTGACTTATGGATAGATATCCAGCCAGAACTGGATTGGGAAAGATTGGGAGAGGCATTTTGCTTTGTTCTTGTTTTGTTTATGCTGTCTATCCATCTCATCCTCTGCCGTCCCCTTCTCCTCTTCCCTTCAATCCTTCCCAGCATCACAGTCTTTT
>JANHZU010003731.1:23425-40925 GCA_032468055.1 Acrochordus granulatus
ATAGCTTTCATGCCTAAAAGATCATCTGATGCTCAAAGGTGGGAGCACAGATCCCAGGTAATTACTACAGGTAATTGTTACATTAGGTAAGTGAGCTGTCTTCAAATGGGTTGATTTTTAATAAATGGCATTGACTGATTTTATAAATTGCTGACATGGGAGCCTTTATTTTATACGGTTTTCCTAGTATTTCTTTATTGATTCGATTAGGAATTTCTGGAATTATACCTCCATCACAATGTTGGCTCATGAAAACTATTAGAACACCCAGAATCATTGTAGTGGTTGTTTTACTTACTTATTCGCTTCTGAACCATTTTCAATCGGATAACTTTGTTTGAGGAATGTAAGCCACCATTTGAGATCATAATTTGTTGAATGGTGCAGATGGGCTCATGGCATCTAAATCAGAATTGCTCCACCACAATGAAAGCTCTGCCCTTTGTGAGTAACATCAAAATTCATTTCAAAAAGAGTAGAGTTTTCATCACAACGGTACAATGATGCTTTCATCATTTGCTTCCTCCCACCCCCATGGGTGCCTCTGAGACTGTGCAAAGCTCAACTTGGGAGATGTAATTCAAGCTACGAAGATAGAGTTATGAAGTGCAAAGCCTCTCCCTTTTGTACCTATGTCCACCCACTTTCAAAAGGGGCCAAGTTTGCATTGTGACACTCCGATCCTACCTCCCAGACCATAATAGTACCCCTTTCAGTCTGCCTCAGTCTTTCATCTTTGTTTGTTCTTCTCAATAAAGTTGTAACCCACTCAACTTCCAATGCATTACCTTTTCATTTTTTGCCATACTTCCAATGAATGAAAAGCAATTTGAACATCAGAAGGGGTGTGGGGAGGATTAGAAAAATGAAATACATTATTTAATCTCCTTTGGATGCTTTGCATTGATGGATGAATGCAGGGAAATCAATGGATAATCCTCCCCTTTTCATCTCTCTTCCAGATAAGAAATGCACATTCCCTTGAAAAGACAGCTGAATAAAAGGATGGAATTTGTCTTAAAAGAATGAAAGGGGGAAAAAAATACCATCCTTTCTTGAGGTCCATTATCCCATCACTGCCCTTTGTATGAAGATCAAGATGTTGTGAGCGTCCCTCACCAAAAAAAAAAAAAATTATGAACAAGCTCCAGGGGAGATTATGCTCTTTGCTTTCTAATCAACAATAAAAAAAAATTAAAAAGGTTTAGAGGTAAAATACAAGCAGTGGGAAACCTTCACAAAAGCTGGCTTTTAAGCAGGACACCAACTAGGATATATTTGGGCTGTCATGCTAGGAGGTAGATTGGATGCTTAATTGCTGCTGGTGTTCTGCCATGGAGTGAGAGGTCTCAAGGCCCACAGAACATGAGGAATTTGCATCATTGTGTAACAAATCAAAGAGGCTTGGTTATGACAATAGTCCTTGAAGCCATGTCACTCTCCAATTAAGTGCTCTCTTTAAGGGCAGCTCTAAAGCAATGAAAGTCCAGCCAATTCCTGGCAGAACTTAGTTGCTTAGCAGAAAACCAATAGACGATATAAAACGATGGGAGGGTAATCACTTTCCATGAATTTTGGAATTTCATTGCCCTACTGATGCCGCTCCAGTGGGATGATAAGTGGGTGGGGTGAGATGGAGACTGCTGGCAGAGAGGGTCAACTCTCTAACAGAGCAGCATAGACACCAAGTGAAAGCTGAATAAAATAAATAAAATTGAACATATCACTTGCTTCTGAGTTTAAAAAGGTAAAGGTTTCCCCTTTCAGTCATGTCTGACTATATGGGGTGGCAATATCTCCATTTCACAGCCAAAGAGCCAGAGTTATCCAAAGATGCATTTGTGATCATGTGGCCAGCATGACCATATGCAGAGGCACATGGAATGCTGTGACCTTCCCACCAACTTCGGCAGTATCTATATCTACTTGCATTTTTGCATGCTTTAGACCTGCTAGGTCAGCAGGAGCTGGGGCAAATAACAGGAGCTCACCCCGTTAGCAGCAGTGCCTGGGTCTCAGTTTAAGAGTTAATCTCAGATCTTAACTGCTTGGCCATTGCACCCCTTCTGCTTCTAAGTTTGCCTCCCCCCCAAAAAAACACCATTCTCCCCCATTCTTTCTGATCTCAGTCATGAAGAAAAGTGTAGACCCATGTTTCTCAACTTTGGCCACTTTGTGATAGATGGACTTCAGCTCCCAGAATTCCCCAACCAGCAGGCTTTAAGCTGTGTGGACCTCAGCTCCCAGAATTCCCTATCCATGCTTTAGGATGTTTGGACTTCAGCTCCCAGAATTAAAACATGCTGGCTGGGGAAATCTGGGAGTTGGAGTCCATGCATCTTAAAGTTGACAATATTGAGAAACACCGGTGTAGACTGATGGATTCTTATCAAGGGCAGTCCTTTGTAAATTCCCTTATATTTACATTGGCCAACTCCAACAACAATGGCTGTTTCCTATGGCCACACTACAGTATCTGAGAATTCTGGGTGTTAAAAAAAACCCAGTATCTCTAAAGATCACCAGTTTGAAGGCAGCTTGTCTAGACTCTGGACAAAAAAACTTAGAAAGTTGACTGAACAAACACTAAATATGTGTGGACTCTTTAAAGAGGAGCCTTCTGCTGGAGATGAAAAGGTCATGAGATGGGTATGAAAACCATATTTATCTGAGCTGGACTGACTAAAATATTTATTTATTTTTATTAAAATTTATAATATATGGAGAAAACTAACATCACATAGAAATGTTTGAACCCATGCCAAGCAACACCCCCCCCTCCAATTCCCTTCCCAGAGACATGAGAAAGAATAAAATGTGCCAACTTTGTGTTAAAACATTGACAGGACCAAAGACTGTTGATAGAGCTGAAAGAAGACAGCAGGAGGTGAGCATCGTCTCTGGAAAGAAAGGCCAGTATAAGATAAATGCATTGAAGTAACCCTCTACAAAGAAACCATGTTGATATGTTTATCGTTTTTGTTCTTCACTGTACCACTGTATCGTGTATCACTATATTTGCAGTTCCATCGCATTGTCTCATAACTCTTATCCCATATATGATCTCACTAAACATATCTCTTCTTGCTTCACCACTATTATTTGGCTCAAGTGATAAGGGATAGGTACAGTCACCTCCTTTCTGTGTAGATTTATGACAGCAGTAGAGGTATCAGAGCATAGATAGGGACTAACTTCAGCTTCCAAACATTCTTGAAGGTCATTCCCATGTTTAGTAGCCTACATACAAGGTGACTAAGAAGTGAGTGACCGAGACAATGGACTCCTGTTCCAAAAAAGTACATAACTGGCACATCAGATGAATTGTTAGATGCAAAGGATCAGACTTAATCAGTGCAGTTCTAGCTAAAAGATTCATTCATGCTACAAAGTCACAAGAATTTCTCCAACTGCCTGCCAAACACCTGTACTCCCCAGATAAGGCTAACAGTCTTCACAAGGGATTGGACTTTTGGTTTTTGTGCATGCATAGTGAGCAAGGCTGATCCCCCTTTTCACTCCTGGCTCCGCTCTTCCTTCTCTCACATGAATTTGGGTAAAAGCTCTGCTAGGCCACAGCTACCACCTTGACTTTGAAAAGCTGAAAGTCCAGGAGGTGGCCCCTAAAATTGCATGCCAGTTTTGTTTGGAGAAACAACTCCATAAAGGTGGGAAATCCATGCTACTAGAAGAACCAGAAAAACACAACCACTCTATCTTGTCAGGGGTGCAGTGAAATGTCGTAGATCCCCAGGAAGGAGGGGGTGCATTCCAGAGGAGTAAGAGGAAACTCAGCTTAGATATCATGTGTGAGAGAAAGAGGGTGAAGACAACTCCTCCCTAAAAGTTCACAGATTATATTGTAGATTCAGATAGTAGCACCTTCAGTCTGGCAAAATCTGTCCGTAGAGTGAAACAATAAAGAACGGAATCTGGAAGAATTGCTATGTGTCATTCTTGATGGATAATCTTATTGATTATGAGTGTTTATGGGTCAATTTTCATCAAAATGTTCATGCAAGAGGCTCTGTAATTTTGGTTTTATGTGCGCACGTTTAAATTATCATGTGAATGAGGACATTCAGTGACAGTATAGTAGTCCTCGACTTATGACCATTTTTTAGTGACAGTTCAAAATTACAGTGGCCTCAGAAAAGGTGACTTATGACCCATCCTTAAAGTTATGACTGTTGCACCACCTCTCTGGCCACCTGATTGCAATTCAGGCACTTGGGAACTGGGTTGCCTTTATGATGGCTGCAGCATCTTGCACTCACATGATTGCGATTTGCCAGATTCATTTTATGACCGCAGTGATTTGCTTAATGACCATAGTAAAATATGGTTGTAACACTGGATCTGGTCACATGACAACTCACTTTATACCTTCACTGACGTACATCTTATGATGGAAATTCCAGTCCCAGTTGCAGTCGTTAATTGAGGACCATCTGTGATGCTATCAAAAATATGCAGTGCATATACTCAAACTTCATGCAGCAGAACTAAGCGGATCTTCAAGGGATACAAAGTAAGCAGCAAGTATCGATTGTTGCTTAGTTTGTATCCCTTGAAGATCTTTCCTGTGATCCTAGAAGTCAGCATCCTGCTTCTTTTTCTTTTTTGAGTAAAGGGGCAGAAAAAAATACTTTTTCTTCCTACTCTCTTCTATGTCTTTCACAGACAACAGACAGATCATAGTAGATGTAGAAGGACGTCTACTGAACTTATCTTCCTTGGAGTAAAGCTCTTATTATATCAGTCTCCATCTTCTGACCAGCATACTGACAGGTTTTCCAGATCCAGTTATGAGGACTTTTAAACCATGGCTTGGAATTCAAAATATGCACAGGTTGTCCTTGACTTACAAGCATTTGTTTAGCAACTGTTCAAAGTTACAACAGCACTGAAAAAAGTGACTTACAAAAGTCCTTGCACCTACGACCATTTCAGCATCCCCATGGCCACATAATCAAAATGTGGGTGCTTGGCAATTGGCATGTATTTATGATGGTTTGACAAACAGAGTTAAGGGGAGAAGCCAGATTCATTTAATGATCATGTGATTCACTTAACTACTATAATGATTCACTAAGCAACCATGGCAAAAAAGGTCATAAAATCAGGTGCGAGACACTTAACAACATTGCTAGCAATAGAAATTCTGGTCCCAGTGGTGATCATAAATCAAGGACTCCCTGTAAGCACTTCAGCTCTGATTCTTTTTAGTTGTTTGTTGATTTGTTTAAAGTATTTATAAAGCTGCCCATCTTCTGCTGAACTCTGAGAGGCTCCCAATCAACATTTTGACTTTGAAATGGACTGTTTGAACCTTGAAATCTGGGCATCCTGAAGTCAACGATCTATTGGACCATCACTGAACCTCTAGTTGAGGTCTAAACCCACTTTTCATCCCAAACCAAGCATTTGGAGCTTGAAAAACACCGTTCCTGTGTTCGTAGAAACAAACCACCTGATGGCTCAATGTGCTAAGAAAATGGATGGCTTCCTGCAACATGCTGCCCCACTGAGTACCCAAAACTATTGTAGCCTGTTCTACTCAATGACAGAAACACAAGCATTGCTTTTCAAGGGGCCTCCAGGCTTTCAGTAAGAGGAAGGAGACGCATTTTATTGATACCTTCGAGTCAAACCCACTTTGCTGACACACCGTCCTTGGTGGCTATCCAAGATGAGTACCCTTGAGATGATTCTCCAGCACAGCAGAAACAGAAAGCTCAAACTTAGCAATTTCAGTGCTCCAGAGAGCATTGAACACAACCTTATTTCTCATGAGCCAGTTGCGCAGGTGGGAGTTTTCAATTCCCCTGGAGCCTACAGAGATCAAGAAACGCTTACACTAAGCATGTCAGAAGTTTCTTAGACAATGTTGGAAGACCTTAGCTGGCATTCTTTCTGCGGCCATCACTTCTATCAGCATCATAACTAGACCTGGTAAAAGATCCGAGGGTGTTGCGATCACCAATCCCTTCCATATTTCCTGGGATTTGGGAAAGAGATCTGACATTGCTCCAAAGGGAACCTGCTTCTTGTGATCATTATATATGTAGAGTCCTTCACTGTGTTCTGGGAGATTTATTTATTTATTAAATGTATACACTGCCCTCTCACTCGACTCTGGGCAGCTTACAACACACATAAGCTACATCGTTCTATCTTGCTCTTAAGCCTCAGCATTTTAGTATGAGAAATCAAATTTTCAAGCTCAAAGTTCCATGTTCCAAACTCAGCGCTACGCTGCCAATGACAGTACACTGGCTTCTGTTCATGCACAGCTAAGACATCCAATGTTCAAATTCTCAAGCCGATGAACCACAGATAATCATTCCTTAAGGAAGCAGAATTGATGCTAGAAAGGGAACTAAACAATTAGGCCAAGAGATGTGTGCCAGGTATCTAAGAAGGAAACCAAGAGAAACATCCCTGAATTCATGACCGCTTTTCCTAAAGGTGGGGATGATCTTGGTAATTCACAGAAGAGTTTTTTTTAGAAGGATAAGGTTGGATTTGAAAGGAAATGAGTCAAGCAAAAGTGATCTCTGTTCTACAGCTTTAATACAGTGGAACCTCGGATTACGAGCACCTCGGCGCACGAGGTTTTCGCAAGACGAGCAAACATTTTTAATAAAATTTATTTCGGTTGACAAGCGACAACTTGCAAGACGAGCACCACGCCACGAGCTTGCACAGGAAATCTCACAATGGAGCTGACGCTTCTCCTCTCTTGCTGCGTAACCAGCGTAAATTAAGTGAAAGGCATTCAAGAGAAGGAACTCCCAAGACTCGGGCTCCAGATTCTCCTTTCAGGCAGTCTCCCTCCCCATCCCCCTCCTCTCCTCCCCCTCGTCTCCCTCACACCAGCTGGGACTGTTCTCAAAGCACACTCATGTGTGCACGCACACAAAAGAAAGCAGAAATTCCCCCTCATTGCACGGCACCATCCAGCCCATCCCTTGCTGCCCATCTCTTCTCCCCTTATAGCACGGAGGCAGGATAAGATAAGAAGCATTTCTAAACCACCCAGGAAAGACCCCTGGAAAGGCATTGCTGAGGGAAAAGGCCCTTTTGCCGGCAGCGGATCCTCTGAGCCAGCAGGGGGCACTGGACAGCAGCTGCCTGAGCAGCAGCCGAGGCCAGAGTCTGCCTCGAAGCAGATCCATGAGTGCTGGTTAGTTTGTTCTATTTCTGCTTTATATTATTTGCTGATCATTGTTACTTGTTTCAGATGTTAGGGACAATCATTTCTACCAAATTCCATTGAAAATGATTTTTTTTGTGAATATTTTTGGGGGTGTGGAACGGATCGTCTGACTTTCCATTGTTTCCTATGGGAAACCTCGTTTCAGTTTAAGAGCATTTCGGACTAAGAGCATTCTCCTGGAACAGATTAGTCTCGCAATCGGAGGTTCCACTGTATATGCTTCAAGGTTACAAGAATCTCTCCTTCTGCCTGCCTAAATTTCTGACCTTGGCATATAATCTAACGGCCCTCCTTCATTTGGTCATGCATAATGATTCTAAGCTGCTCCCCCTGTTCGCACAAGGATCAGGCCTAGTTTCCTCCACAGATAGGCAGAAGCATTTTCCAGATTTTTTGCAAATAAGGGTGGTAGTGATATATTTTCTGGGAGATACTGCAGTTCTACAAACATGGTTCTTGAGCCCTGGTTGTCATTCACAATAATGCACCATCGACTACAACTCAGAAATACCTGATGCCTTTCTTCTATTGCTTATTTTCATTTCAGAATGGGAAATACCAAGTATTTCACTATTGAAATAGTGAAAGTTCACTATTGATCTAACATATATTATTCAATGTTGCTTTCAGGGCTGCCCATTGTGGGGGTAAAAAGTCAAGATGGAAGCTGCATCCTACCCATTTTTTATATATCTGTATTGCTTCAAGCATAGGTTTTCCCCCCAACTACAGATGGTCCTCTAGTTACAACCATAAAGGAGCCTGTCCATCATGGTCGTAACTGGCCATAAAGCAGTTGACCGATCATGTAAAGCACGTGACCAATTCAATGTTATGGCCTTTTGTGTGGCAGCTGTTAAGCAAATTCATGGTTGTTAAGTGAACACAATGGTCATTAAGCAAACCAACTGAAAGTAAATATTGTTTTTTGGCAAACCATCATAAAATGCAATTATATGACAGTGGGACGCAACAAACCTTAAACATGGCCCACTTGCAGTGCATCCAAAGTGCGGTCATGTGACATGAAGGAGATAATTGTTGGAACTTCGAATCTGAATTTCGTATTGAAATACCCTCCAGGTAGATCCTCTGAACTTCGAACAATTGCTAAGCAACTGGCCATAAACTGAAGACTACCTGTAGAAATCCTAGACATGGTCTACGTTGCTGGGACCGAAAGTCTCATTATTCCAGGTCTCTTTTCTCCATGACTCAAAGGAAACAAAGAAAGTTACAGTCCTCAGTGGAAGAACTCACCAAAACTCCGCTTAATAGAAGTGCATGAATCATGCAAGATTTGATTTGAACAATTGATTCAGTTTTGATCTAGACTTAATTCAGTTCAGATTGTCCAGCAATTTGGTTGAAATCACTGAAGCAAATAAGTCTGGATTAGGTTATCCATTTAAGCTGTTAAGATACGTGTGCACATGCTCGACAAACGGACCAAAGCCCATCAAACCGCTGAATTGATTCAAACACGGATGATTTGATTTAATACATCCCGTGACTTTATTTTATTTGAATACAGAGGACTGAATCGTTGAAGTGAATCTTCCTTGTGGTAAGCTCTGGTTTGCTGAACAAACCATAATGGGCTGGATTTAGTCAAGAAACCATAACATTATAATTCACAGGCCCCATTCAAACAACACGCATGATGGCTTTACGCAGTCTGTGCACCGAGCTGTTGTGTTCCGACTTGGAAAACAGCCTCATAATGTTTTCTTACAGAAAAGAAGAAGATGGACACTCTTTTGCTGCATCAAAAATGGTCCTTAAAATTACCCCAAGGCAGTAAACCTACTTCCCCTCTTAGATCTCTCTTTCTTTTCCTGTGGCACACTTTGAATGCTCAGATTAGCTAAAAAGACCAGCATTATTCCGTTCCTTCCCACTGTGTACAGCTCTTAAAAGCAGAAGGACCTTTATTCAGGAATGGAGGAGCTGAAAAATGTTGAAAGAAGAATGAAGAACGAGAAAGGAGAAAAAAAAGAAGCAGAGATGCAAAAGAAAATAGGAGCCAAGAGTGATCCCGAGATCCGTCCTGTGCCCAGCTTGCACAGAAGTCCAAAATGAGAGCTGAAATTAGTATAATGGCTGACGAGAGCCAAAAGACAAAAGTACCCGAGTCCTTTAATCAAGGGTTTGGCTGCTAATAGCGGTGACATCCTGTAATTGGCTTCTCATTTTTGATGTTTCAGTTATAGCCTCTTTTGTTTGTCACAACCGGAGAGACAAAACCAGCGAAGGGATGAGATGTTCAGATACAGATGTAAGTTCAGCTGGGAAAATAACGTGACGTAGTCAGCTACCCCAGTTTTGGTGGAGGTACATCTACCGCTCGGAAGGAAAGCCACAGTGGAGCCGCAGTGTATGTCGACCTGAACGCTGAATTCAGCGAAGCTTGATCCAAAGGAACTAACATGAGATTTCAGATGCATGAAGCGTGGGATATGTGTGCATACTTAGCATGGAGCCAGTCTGGTCGAGCAATGAAGGCACCAGGCTGGGAACCAGGAGACGGTGAGTTCTAGTCCCGCCTTCGGCATGAAAGCTGGCTGGGAGACTTTGCACCCATCACCAGGAGACGGTGAGTTCGAGTCCTACCCGAAGCGTGAAAGCCAGCTGGGTGACTCTGGGCCAATCGCCAGGAGACAGGGAGACCTAGTCCTGCCTTAGGCATGGGAACGGGCTGGGCGTCTCTGGGCCAGCCACTCTCTCAATCTGGCTCATATGGTTGATTTGTGGAAAATAGGAGGAGGAAGGGGTGTTAGGTATGCTTGCTGCCTTGGGTTACTTGTTGTTGCGGTTGCTGTTCAGTCACTATGATGTGTCCAACCCTCCACGCCCCCGTGGACTGCCGCACGCCAGGCCTCCCTGTCCTTCTCTGTCTCCCAGAGCTCACCAAGCCCATGCCCACGATGCCAACGATGCTATCCAACCATCCCATCCTCTGCCGTCCCCTTCTCCTTTTGCCCTCAGTCTTTCCCAGCATCAGGGTCTCCTCCAATGAGCCTTAAATTACTTGCGCAAATTAATAAAGGTGCGACAAAAATTGAATAAATAGAACCAAATGCTTTGATTTGTAGAGGTAGGAAGGCCCCCTAATCGACTGTACATTCGAACTGAATGATAACGATCAGTACTACACACGCTGATGTTAAAATAACCTTTCTGTCCATTTACTGAAAAAAATGCCCATTTTGATGTGGCGCTGAAGAAAAAGTGAACTTAACAGAATTCTCATCCAGGTTCCCGAATCAAAACTTCCACAGCTGCTGCTCCTTCCAAGATTGACAAGGTCACGCTGTTCCTGGCCACCAGTCATTTTGACCAAAGTGGCATTTATTTGTCTGTTTATGCATTTGATTTATTCCCCATTTTCATGCAGACGAGCGCTCAGGTAAGTCAACATCGACATTGGCGGAGCCGCCCGTTTTGCTTAGAGACGATAATTAACTAAATGTCTTGCAACGGGGAGAGCACTGCTGGATTCCTTACAAAGCAAGGAGAAAAAAATCAGCTTTTGACCTTGGGATTCGAGGACTAGACTGGATCGAATCAGAAGAAAAAATACTGCAGCTTTTTAAATACAGAATAAAGTTATTTTACATGGGACAGTTAGGTTAAAAGTAAGAGAAGTATCTTCTATGAATACGGGTATATCAGAAAGGTGTATCTTAGTGTTTTAAGGTCTTGGCATTATTGACTTCAAGAGAGGTCGTCCAATTGTTACTCGGACCAACTGAATCTCTTCATCTCTGTTATTATCTCCTATTGTTATCTACCTGATCTGTTCTTACCTTTTACTCCAAGAAAGTTCAGCTTTGTTGGACATTTCTTACCCAATTCTGTCACTTTTAATTAGCTTTGTTATTCCCTTTCCCTTCTCCCTTTTACATGAGTTTGTACTTTAATGCTCAACTTTGAAATTTAATAAAGATATTCCTTAATGTTAGCATTAAAAAAAAAAGTTCCCCTCTCCTCTTTTCTCCTACAACAACAACTTTGTGGGGTAAGGATCCTGAGAGGGAGAGGCACTGATCCCACCAGAGAGCAGACATTTCCATGGCTGAAATCAAACTCACGTCTGGCTTTCCCTGGTGCCAATCCAATCCCTTCACAACTCCTCCGGGATTGGGTTGACCTATCAACCTATTGGGTTGACCTATCAACCTATTGGGTTGACCTATCTCCTCCGGGATTGGGTTGACCTATCAACCTATTGGGTTGACCTATCTCCTCCGGGATTGGGTTGACCACAGTTGGAAGCTGATGGCCGAAGCGATGCATCTGTAAGACCAGATGTAACCTTGAGCAGATCCCGCAGAGCCATTCTTACTTTCTCAAGGTCTGAATGTTTAGGTCCTGCTTAAATTAGAGGTCTTCCATATTCACATTCCCCGCTGGAGTTGGCAACTCTTTCGGCTGCTTTTACAAGGAAACTCCAGGCAGTGGAATAAATTCGTTGAGCCTCCTGTAAGGGAGCGGAATTTGTGGCGGCTTTAGTTCATATAATTCTCGCTGCAACGATGGCTAATGATCACAAAGACACCATGGGCTGTGTTTCTTCTTCTTCTTCTTTTTTTAAAGAATTCTAGAGTTTTGTTGACAACTACAAAAAGTCTCAAAACTTTACTAACCTCTATTAGTAAATATTTGTAGCTCAGGGTTGAAGTGTGCGTTGAACGTGATGCTCTCTGAGCTTGGTTGTTGTTTTGCGCACGTTTCATTACCCAGCATCATCAGTGCAAAAAGGAGTAGGGTCTGTTCTCTTTTTATACGCTGATGACTTGCCCTGTCAACAAACCCCACTCCCTTCTAGCACTGATGGTGTTACCTAGTTTGGTAATGAAACGTCTGCAAGAAAATAACCAAGGATTCCATGTTGTCCACTTTACATGGCAGATAAACAGTTCTGTGTTGGCATGAATTCCTTACTGGGTCATCAGCTATGGTCATGTTTCATATTCATATAATGGGGGAGTTCCAGTGCATAGTTAAACCCAGTGACGTTGGGGTTACACCAACCTTCCCTGATCAGCCTTGTCATCAGAAAATGGGGGACAAAGTTAACAGAATATCAACATTTTCTTTTTTGTGACTGGGGTAAAGAAGAAACTCTGTCTCGGCCTTGAAAAAATGGAGCCGCTCTAAAGGTTTCACAACATGTTATGTCGATTCAACCATCGAGATTTATAAATCACAGTTCATGATTTAGCCTGTTGTATGAAACGAAACTAGCCTACTGTATTTTATTTATTAAGCAAACCATGACCTGGCATATGGCGTGAACAGCGAGGCGGTTGAGGTAATAAATTTCCGCCGACCACTGAGTTAGTTCTCAAAGAAGCCGAAGTTCAAAGACTTCATCATGAATCTTGGTTTGTTTTTTGCTTTGTTTCTGTATTGTGAAATCTCCTTTATACACATGAAGCTCACTCATGTGGGAACTGCTGCTTCTGTTTCTCCATCTGGCGAGGCAAATTCGTTAAGCATGATCTTAAAAGCTTGGAAAATTCAGATTTAACTGTGGAATTAAATATATGAATGTCCACCAGATCCTCACCCAAAGATCCCTGTATTTTCAGCTCCAAGCAAGGTAGGTCCTTTATCAGAAGGGAGGTGGACGTTTCAGTTCTGAGATACCAACATTCCCATATGAAGTTAGATGTGAGAAAAAAATTTTGTAGGAAACCTGAAGGTTATTCTTTAGTACAACAACTTCTTCTCTCCTAAGCAAATAAAGTTTGTTGAGTTAATTATGATATCCCTGTTCACAATAATACCAACGTGGATAGCTTTTGCTACCTTCTGAGATGATTTTTCAGCTTCCTATCTGATCTGGGGTGTCCTGCTTGTTTTAACCAGGTCAAATCCTGCTTAACCTGTTTAAAAAAATCTCCCATGTTGTATCACGCCTGAGTATCTTCTAAGGCCAATTCTAGCAAACATCTGCCGTCTTGATTTGTTTTTATGTTTCAAATTTAAAAAGTGTGTAGGAACGTCCAACTCACAAAAATGCAACTCTAGGTGGCGTGCAACACTAGACTTCGTGAAGACAACCAGAAGTTGCAATAACCACGCTTTGGGTACCTCAGCGTATATTACAACTTGCAGGGTGAGTTCATATAGCGTCCTGGCCCTAACATCGGAGGGATCTTCAAAACCCTCCTAAAGGCTGGCAGGGTTGGGGCTAGTCAGATCTCAGGGGACATCACTCTACAGCGTTGGTTCCTCAACAGAAAACACACACCTTCTAAATCCCACCAGATGACACGCCTTCAAGGAAGAGTGTGCATGCCCACTCTGTTGGAGTCTGTCAGTCAGGCAGAGAGAACTGGAGATAGGTAGCCCCACAGTAACCCACTTCTAATCCTCGTAGTTTTATAGGTGGTCATCAGCATCTTGAATCGTACTTGGAGACTATTGGGAACCAGCGCAACTCACGAAATACAGGTAAGATATGGGCACATTGAGCAAAATTGGTGCACTGGAGGGAGTGGTGCAAAGTTTTCTTGGGCACAGCTGCTCCCTGCTCTTCGAAGAGAAGTCCTAAAGTGCTAGTTGGTTCTGAGTGGGGAATGCAACCCCCCAGAGCCAAAGATGGAAACTTTTCAGTCCCAGGACAATCACTCAATCACTCGGTCTTGCCACGGTTGAGCCAAAACCTCTTCTTCCCCATACATCCCCCTCAAGGCACTGAGGACATAAGGTTAGCAGTATCATTTGGATGGCCGGGTCAAGTTGTGTGCCATCAGCATACTGATGAAACCTCACCTCATGCTTCTACATGACCTCTCCCAGACATTTTACGGAGATGCTAAACAAAAGCTATTGTCCAGAAGTTCATTTTAGTGTCCTATTTGTAGTCTCTGAGATGTGGGTATTCAACTCCTCCGAGAGTTGGAGAGATATTGTGGGGGTCCAACATTTCTCATGTATTGAAAGACTATGAGCAGAAATACCAGCTAAAATTCACTCCTTCTCTTGCCAATTCACTCCTTGTCTTGGGGAGCCCTACCGCAGCCACTATATCAGATTCACTGATGTGAATCTGGCCCACATCACCAGAGATGGTGGCTCTGTTTTCCCAGCTAGCAGCTAGTCAGCCCTGCCATGGAGAACTGAAAATAGTGAGTACAACATCATTACAGCTGAATGCACCAATTGCCTTATCGGCATCTGCTCCTGAATGGTTACTGCCCAGATAGACAAGGGTGACTCCAATTAGAGTCACAAGGGTGACTCTAATTATTTAGACTCCAGGCTACCTGAGGAACCATCTCACCCCAATGGGATTGGCCAGCCCCACTCACTCCAGCTGAAAGGGCATGCTGTGCACCACATCTATCAAGGGATTTCAGCCAGTGGGGTCCAGGAGAGAGGTCTTTTCTGCCATGGTTTCCACCCTCTGGAACACTGAGCCCCTCAAGGTGAGATCCCTCCCCACCTTCTTGGCCTTTTGGAAGGGTCTCAAAACCGGGTTCTGCCAACTGGCATGGGGCCCTAATGGATGGTGTTCCACAGTGGAGTTGGCTAGTGGACTAAGAAGAAGATCCCACTTCTATCCCACTCATGTACTGGTTCCTGATTTACATACATTCTGTTAATTTTAATGTTTTTCTTCTTGTTATGGTGCTGCAAGCCACCTAAGTACCTTTGATAGTGAGATGGGTGGGATATGCATTAAATAAGGTTAAAAGCATTAACAAGTTTCCCCTGAATCATGTCCAACACTAGGGGTTGGTGCTCATCTCCATTTCATAACTGAAGAGCCAGCATTGTCCGAAGATGCTTCCGTGGTCATGTGGCCGGCATGACTATACATCAAGATGCATGGAGCACTGTTACCTTTCCCACCAATTTAGGTGGTTCCTATCTATCTACTTGCATTTTTGGATGCTTTCAAACTGCTAGGTTGGCAGGGGCTGGGGCGAGTAATGGGAGTTCACCCCGTTATACAGCAGCGTTTGAAAGGCTGTTAACCATCTAGACTTGGCTACCACATTATATATATATATATATATACAGAGAGAGAGAGATAGGCAGGCAGGCAGGCAGGCAGAGAGGTAGGTAGGTAGGGCAGACACCACTTGGCATTTGATCTTCCCATCTCTCAATGTCCTGTCTCCTAAGGGAAGTACATCTTATTTTCCATCATTTGGACATTTCCTGATCAAAGGTGAAGGAGATGGGAGAGTTGTTTTCGAAGGAAGGAGCTGAGAGGAGTGGGAAAAGCAAACATAGCCTCCCTCGGATATAATTTGGATAACTCAGAGGGGAGGGGGAAGAAAAGGAAAACACACACACTTGAAAAAATAACAAAAGGACTTTCCTTTTTCTTCAACCGAGGTAGCCAATTTAAATGTTCACAAAGGAAGCGCTGATGTGTGTCCCGGCGAGATGAAGTGTCAAATCAAGCTACTCTTCAGTGTTAAACTGCCACCGTTTCCCCCCACCCCATGAAATCAGGTTCCTTAAGAATCAGGAACAATGATCTCAGTATAATCATAATAATACCAAATCCTCACTTTGGGGCTGACGGTTAGCAATTTTCAACTCTCGGAGGCTGAAAGGAAGCGAGCGTGAAGAGAAACCTAATTTGTTGTTTGCTTGCCTCCTGGCAGATGCTGTTTGCTGCTTGGAAGGGGCATTTTTTCTGATACTTTTCTGATGTCTGGGCAAGGCAACTTGCCTTGCAAAAACAGTCCAATAGCATCTCACAGGCTGAAGAAGCAGAAACAACTTGATGTGCTTTCAGAAAGACTGTTTTTCCTGCAGTATCCTTGATTGTATTATAAGGAAAGCTTGCAGGATGTCGAGCAACAGTCCCAGCGAACAGCACCATGTGTGGGCTGCAAACATCTTACTGGAAACTAATCAAAGCGAACAAAGGTTCACTCTTTGTTGCCATCTAACAGTTTTCTGGATCTGTGACGGAATGTAGTCTGGATTTCCGGGGGGGGCGAATTCCAAAGGAGCAAGAGACAACTCAGTTCAGGGAGATTGTGTGAGAGAAAGAGGGTGAAGATGGCACCTCCTGAACAGTTCCCAGAGCATATACCTTATGGGGATGTCTGCATGCTTTAGTTTGGCAAGATTCTGTCTACACAATAAATATGTCTGCTTGGAAAAAGCAAAATGTGTTTTTTCTTGATGTTTAAGTCTGACAGCAGCCCCGATGGAATAGTCCCATTATTTGACCTATGAATACTTACCAGTTGCAGGGTCCTTATTTATGGCCTCATCAATTAGGTGCCATGGAGCTTTTGACCAATTAGCACCTGAAAGAGTAGCCCCCTTCATCTCTGTTGGGTTCAGCTTTTATTTCTCCAGCATTAAATCAGGTTCCAGTCTACTAAATTATAAAACCAGAGAAAAGAAGCCTTGGTGGATTTTCTGAAAGACTTGCCAATAATACCAGTTGGGTCCTTCAGACATGAATGGGGGATACATAGCTGCCCACTGAATTAAAGTCCTATGATGCCAAACCACTGGCTAAAGTTGATGGAAGTTGCCGCTCATGAACATGAAGATGGTTGCATGTGATCCAGGACTGTGGAGTCCTCCTATGCCATGTCAAACAAAAGCAGGTAAGTTTTAGATGACATGTGCAGGATAGATCCTCTATTCTGGATTACTGCTGAGAGAAAGCATTCCACTGTTTTTTGCAACAGTCATGTAAAGAGCAGTGGACAATTTGGGGGGAAGTGAAGATTCCCAAAATCAAGATTCCTGATCAGACTAAACTCCTAGTGATCCTTTACGCACATCTGCAGAGGACTGTCCTCTGAGATGTTTTCTTCAACTTCTCAGTCTTGCTTTTAGTCCTTACGAAATCCTACTAATCTCCAGGGAATTGAACAACTGCATGTGTATCTTGGGACACAGTTCTCCCATCCCTGACTTCAGTCATTGAAGAGAGTGTGTAAAGGCACAACAAGGAAGAAGGAAAAACTGAGAAGATGGTCCCAGGAATGTTCTTTAGATGAGTTGAAGTCTGAGAGTCCTCAAGAACTGGAGGAAGCTCTCTCCACAAGATGGAACCACTGGCTAGAAGATGACAGAGATTCAGTTGGTTGTTACATTGCTCCCCTACCTTTCCTCCAAGAGCTCAAGACATCTTACACATTTTATTTTATCCCCATGAACTGCAACCCTATGAAATCAGTTCAGATAAAAGAGAGTGTTTGGCCCTAAGTCACCCAGTTTATTTCCATATTAGAGGGACGACTGGGTCTTCCCGGTCCTGGCCCAACAACTGTGTCT
>JANHZU010003731.1:59221-71391 GCA_032468055.1 Acrochordus granulatus
GTTGCTTGAATATCTTCTCCTAGGAAAGCAAAATGTTCAACGCACGTGTGCAAAAGGAATGCAGGTGCTTCCTCCAGCTTTTGTGTCATTCGTGGCAAAATACTTCTGCTTTTTGCTGACAAAAATTTATTCCTATTGATGTCCACTCAGCTCATTCTGCTGAGTCACTTCTGCCAGCACCAGGACTTCTATATATCTTCTGTATTCTATATATCTCCCTTCCAGCTGGATTTAATTTTATTTTTTACTGAAAGCAGAAGAAAGCAGCAGAAATCCCAAGAAAACAAAATAATTAGGCAGCACCAAGACAATTTCTGAAAAAAAAAGTTGATACCAGCGCATTCTTGGACCAATTGCAATTAATTTATAAACATCAATGACTGTCTCAATTCCTCCAAGCAGTTGTGATGGGTTTGTCGCAGTCGTCTTCTGCTGTATGTTTCTGGATGATTGTTCTCCTTGCTAAGACTTCATCAATTATCCTGTCCACACATTCTCAGGCTGGGCAAGATGCCTCTTTTGTGTCTTATGACATTTTGAGATAAGAGTATTAGGAGGACCATAAGGATTAAAATATGCAAATGCTTAAAGAAAGTCAAGGAAAGTTACAAGATGAATCCTCCATCCCTAAATTCAGCCAATTAAAAGTTACCGTGCTCTTGAATCTGAAGTGGCTTGTTTAGAAGATAAAAAAGAGAAAACTTGGATTCTGTATGGAACTACATTATGAAATAGTCCAGTGGTTAACTGGTTAGATTTGAGGCTAGTAGAGCTTGAACTTTCAAAATTTCTGACCTTCTCCAAGTGCTAAATTTGGTGCCTAGGATGCAATTTAGGGACTGTCAGAAGTAAGGCAGGAGGTGTGACCTCAGAGCACTTGGGGTTGATCAAGTGTGTGCTTTCTTCATCAAAGCTTGAGTTTCAGGGTTAGGGAAAAATGCTTGTTACCACCATCTTGATGATGTGACATACAACAAACACTAAGGCTGGTTTCTAAGTGCATTATATTGAAAAAAAACCCAGCTGAAGCGGAATTCATTTAAATGTAGCCAAGTTAGCAATGCTGGTTTGTCAAAAATCGATGCATTTCCACAAGGAATAGTTAAAAATGTCAAAATGGAAACTGTGACAATGTAATCAAGGGACTTTCGGTTTTCATATGGAATAGGGCTTCAGTCAGCTGCCATCTTGATTTTTTTCACCATTCCTTGCAGACACCCCAGAGTCGTCCCATTAACAACGGGAATTAATCATTGTTTTCACTGGGGAATCTCTTCAAAGATAGGCTGACAATATGATCCCTCTAGAAACATTTCTATGTGCTTTTTAATGCTGAGTTTGGCCATCAAGAGCTGTAGGAACACTGCAGGGTGAGATGGTGATAATACTGGATGGTTCTCAGCCATACTTTAGAACATTCCCTGGGAAAATAGATTTAAGGATCTCTTGGGAGCTCAACACTAGAACCATTTTCTGAGGGTTCTGGATTTAGGGCAGAAAGTCCTTTTCTTCTCCAAATTGACCTTGATCCCAAATGTCCCCATGCCTAAAAATTAGTCTTTAAAATGCCTTCCATTGACGTCAATAGAGTAGACTTTAAAGCTTATCATGAACAAAGGTAAAGGTTTCCCCTGCCAATCGTGACCGACTCTAGGGGCTGGTGCTCATCTCACTTTCTTAGCCGAAGAGCCAGTGTTGTCCAAAGACACTATGGGGATCATGTGGCTGCATTGCTATATGCTGAGGCACATGGAATGCTGTTACCTTCCCACCAAAGGTGGTACCTATTTATCTACTTGCATCTTCCATGCTTTTGACCTGCTAGGTTGGCAGGAGCTGGGGCAAATAATGGGAGCTCACCCTGTTACACGGCTCCTGAGTCTCAAACTCAGGCTGCTAACCTTCCAGCCAACAAGCTCAGCGTCTTAACTGCTAGACTACATCTATTTATTTGCTTCATTAGGGGACTTTTCAGTCTAAAGGAATATAAAATTTCCTAAGGCAAAGAGGAAGATTGTGCTATCCTTTAAATATTAAACCTGAATGCTAATCACGGTATGCCTTCAACATCGACTCTGCTCTTTTTTCGTTCATTACTAAAATTTATGGAATTTGAAATAAATAGCAATAATAAACAGAATTAGAACGGAGGCCCGGGAGAAAATTAATAGCCTTCCATATATTATTCTGGTTTGTATTCAGAGAGGATCAAAAACAGAAACTTACCCATAATGTGTTTAAAGCAAAGCAAACACAATTTTGTCCCTTCCTTTTTAACTGGGTCATGAAGCCAAGTTTGCAATCTAGGCCTGATTTTTGTTGGGGATGGAGAAACAGGAGAAGAAATAAAATCTGACTAATTATTTACAGAAAAACACATAGCTATGAAAATCACTAGTGTGCTCCTTGGAAATATTCAGAAAACTCAGGTAGCTATTCATACAGCTCCAGGGGCCATAGGGGTATGTTCTGATGTTGAGTAAAAAACATCTTGACCACCTAGTACAGGTAGAAGAGAATGAAGAGAACATAGGATCCTAGGGCTGGAAAGGACCTTGGAGGTCTTCTAGTCAGACCTCCAGGCTGGAGTCCTTAAACCATCCTCAGCAAATGATTGTCCAATTTTTTTCTTGAAAACTTCCAGAGATGGAGCACCCACAATTCCAGGATGCAAGACGTTTCAGATGCTGTCCATTAAATTTAGTTTTGCCTTGCATTGCCCAAAATATGTAGTCTTTGAACCCAAATAGTACATATATTGATGTTCTCACACCATATGAGTTTCCTTCAGAAGCCACCACCAAACTGCATGAAGGGGAATTTGTTTTACACCCAACTGGAGAAGAATCCTATCTAACTGCTTTGAATCTATTTATGGTATTGTATTCTGATTTAAATAAGATTTAGTCTAGTCTAGATAATTTTTAAGTGTGGCTCTTGGAACTTTATTCAAGCAAGCACACCTATGGAGATACAGTATGTGAATGGAGTCAAAAGCTGCAAATAATCTAGGTGAAGATTTTGTAGATTTCAGCACACATCACTCACCTGCAAAGAGTAAGGAGAGTAACATCTTCAACATGAAAAAGGTTGACATTCCCACCCAGAAGGCCTCCATGGAGCTAACAGTTACAGTGGTCCTGAAATATTTTTGCAAACTCTAATATATCCAGCAAAACAATGTGAGATTCACAGTAAGTTTGTCTATCAACTTCAGGCTGTTTATGCAATCCTCAAGTCCTAAAGACTCTCTAAACTGGGAGCATGTTCCCTAATGACTCATCAAAATGATCCAAAACTTGGGTTATGTCTGATCCAACTTTGCCCAAGGTTGGCACTCAGGAAAGAACTGAAGCACAGAACGAGATCTGAGATTACAAGCCAGGAGTATCAAAATAGGATAGGATCCAGGATATAAATCAGGATTGTCAAGTGAACATTTAAGATTCAAGGGAATTCACACAGTAGAGTGACAGAAGGACATCTGTTGACTCAAAAAATGAGTTCCTGCTTTGTAGTAATATTTATATTCCTTCAGTCCCCCTCTGAGCATGTTGGCCTAGCAGTGAAGACACTGAGCTTGTCGGCTGGAAGGTCAGCAGCCCGAGTTCAAGTCCCAAGCGCCGTGTAACGGGTGAGCTCCTGCCAACCCAGCAGGTCGAAAGCATCTAAAAATGCAAGGAGATAAATAGGTAGCTCCTTCGGTGGGAAAGTAACAGCATCCATGCGCCTCAGCGTATAGTCATGCTGGCCACATGATCACATCGGGATAAATGCTGGCTCCCTCGGCTATGAATCAGAGATGAGCACTGCCCCCTAGAGTCAGCCATGACTGGCAGGGGGGACCTTTACTTTTACAACCCCCCTACCCTATTTTAGCAGGTTCTAACTCATCTCATTCTTTTGAAAATATCCCTTTCTTCCTCTAAATTCCACCTCTGGCTAGCAAAACCTGCCTAGGTCTTTGCTCTGGGCGTCTAAACAGCTTCCTTCTAGGGTGAGATCGGAGACCATCCAACCTGAGAGCTGTTCTTAGATTAGATGGCGTCACTTTCTGAGCCACTTCATTTATTCGGGGAAAGCTGCTTATTTACTCTGGAAAACAAGAGGCTTAACAGAAGATTAATATAAACAAAGGAATCTTGGATTGGGAACAGCAGGAGAAGAGGAAGAGCAAGCCAGAAGCTGACTTGCATTTCCTGAAGCCATCAATGACTCACTGTGGCCAAAACAAAAGATTACAGTGAGATGGCTCTTTTGGCTATATTTGCATTTCTTCACTGTCTTAACAACTTTGGGAAATATCTTGCAATGGCAATAAATAACATTATGTAATAAATCCCTTTCCTTCGCCTTTTCCCTTCCTTTCTCCTTCCCTTTCCCCTTTTCTCCCCTTTCCCTTTCTCTCCTTTCTCCTCTCCCTCCCTCCCTCCTCTCTCCCTCCCTCCTTCCTTCCTTCCCTCCTTCCTTCCCAAAATAAACACCTGCCACAACCTGTTTATTTGCACGTTAGATGCTCACTGAGGAGTGCAAATATTCAATTCAGCAATTCAAGTTGAAGGTGATTCAGTGGTTTCTTTGTACTGAATTGGATTTCAGAATTGACTGGAGAAGTCAATACAAATTTTTGCCTTAAATCAGACATCTGTTAATCCATATGGAGGCTGCACTTGCTTTCAATCTAGACACAGAACCGTGTTTTTGTTTCTCCACCCTCTTCACAAATCCATCAGGAATTTTGAACTGGATTTAAATTTTACATCTGAATCTAATCAATTATTTGGATTTGATTCCCTACCTCCTTGTTTGGGCATTGAAGCAGAAGAAGAACTGTAGTTCTGAACTCAGTTGTGACCCTAATATCATTTCTCCAGACTCACTTTGCATCTCAGATCTGTGCATTGGATGCAGAGGAGTGAAAAGGAACAGATCCTTGTCTGAGTGAAAGAGTCTCTGCAACCTGGTTTGTATAGTTTAGTCATAAGAGTTTCTCATCTGTAGACATGTATGGACTTAGAGAAAAGGCTTGGACTCCAGGAAGGAGCATCAAGAGTAGAACTTCTTCGTCTTCTTCCTGCTTCATCGTGATGTGTCCTTTAGAGAGGTCATGCTCCTAGAATCCAACTTCAGCTTTGAAACTCTGCCTAGAACTATGTTCCAAAATTTTGTTTGCCATAACTCTTTGGGCCACTTCACATATTGTGTCTTTAATTATACAATATTAAAAAAAACGCATGCCTTCAAAATGTAAATATGAAAGGTAGCAAACTTTAAAAGTAAGTCTCCTCAGTTCAGTCGAGTTACGGTATGCCCAGTTTTGATTTTAGATGTACTGTATCTGAGTCATAATCCAGAGTTTGAAGGGGAGGAAAAATTGCTCAGATGTGGGGTTTGGTTCACACAGCAAGTTAGACTCGGTTAAAATTTGGTTGAGTAATTTGAGTTGAATATGTAGATGTAAACCAGATCATCACGTTAAACTATACTGGGATTTTATTCATTGGGGTAGAGCATGTAATGTGAATATAGGAAATGCACTTTGCTAACTTACTCAGGTTTAAGACTTAATATGTTGTATGAACCCAGCCACTAAACAGTTTTAAAGAAACTCTCTGAAGGCTGGTTGAACAGTTGCATGCTATAGCTAACATAGATTTTGAGGACCTATCCATGGATGGACAATGCAGAGCTTCTGAATCAGATCTAACTTGGGTAAAACCTGTTACCTAGTTAAATTCTACTATTTGTCTTCCTATGGTTACCACATTATATTACAATCTTGAGGGCAATTTTCCCCAGAAGATGCAACTCTCACTATCCTTAGCCAACATGGCTAGCAGATCTGAGTGTGATGTTTCATCTGACCTCTGCCAAAACTATTCACCATAGAGGTCTTGCAGACCCTCTCACTCAGGGTCTCACAACTTCTGGTAATTTAGATGCTTCACCAAGTTTTATATGGAATATCAAGCGCCACACCCCAAAAAGAGAAGGGGCAAGGATTCATTTGAGTGCCCTATTTGTGATAGATCTTTAAAGTGAAGTGAACATAGTTTAATACAACTATTTATCCTCTGAAAAATCCCTCTAAAAGGTCAGAGTATGTTGGAAGATATCCAGCCCTTGACTTGAATTTTATTCACCTCTGGTCTAAATAAATACACCGAGGGCCTAGATTTAGCCATTATTATAAAATGGTGATGCTGCAAAAAGTGTGTATGCCATTGCATTGCTAACATCCAATATTTCAGTATTGATCAGGCTCCAGTTCAGTAACTTTCAAGAAGGAAAATGATGCCTGAATTAACTGTAGTTTATCTTCTCATTGCAAAGAATTAACTCGACCCTATCGGACAAATTGCTATTCCCATCATCATCAACTTTTAAACAAAGGTATTTACCACCAAGCATTTCATCACTGAAAACATCAAGGAAATGGCAATTTCTCAAAAGCCAAAGCTTTGATGAGTTCTGTTTTTAATTCTGCATATATGAGCTGGTCCCTTTCATTTTGCTTCTAACGTTGTCAGACAATGATCCATATTCCAAACACTGTTGAATTTCTGCAAGCTCTGCTGAAGATTCTTCACAAGGCTCCCTAAATAATCAAATCCCATTCCATCAGCCACGTGGAAGAAATAAAATGGTGGTACCACGTTGGAGCCAATGATTGGAAACAAATACTTTTCTTCTTCTGAACTCTCCTGGGAAAAAGATTTCAAACAACATCAAGAGCTAGAGGAATCCGTGAGTTTGCAATGTGATCTTTGTCAGCAAGGAAAAAAGTTTGCCCCTTCTTGGTCATTTTCACTTTAATTTGGGTTCAAAATGTTGGCCCAACTCTTAATAGCATACAGTGTCATTGATGTCTCCCATTTTTTCCTTGGATAGATAAGTTACATTTTTTTAATCAGGAAGAAAATAGCATTCTTGATTATGAGCCAACTAGTTAAACCCTACTATATGTCTTCCTACGGCTGAACAAGGTTGTCTCCAACTAGAGACACCATCTCTTGCAAGAAAAAGGAGGAGGATTGATTTTCATGTGAAGTATCAGCAAAGGAAAAGAGGCCTTTTGCTTCTAAACCGTTATCAAGAATTGATCCACATGAAGGCAGGACACTCTGGTGCAAATTGAGAGCCTGGTGCAAAAGCGAGCTTGGATTTTTCAGAAGAAGCTTCTGAGGGCAAGACCATGCAAAAATGGACCATAGTAATCTAGTTTTGGAAGGAAGCATCGAAGCCGGTTCCCTTCTTAATGTAGGAATCCAGTTTCAAACATCCCAAATAAGGGATATCCAGTTTCCAAGCTTGTACGGATCGAATGAACTTGGAGCCCGTCAAGCTATCTCTATGGTTAGGAATCCTGAGTTTAGATAAAGAAAATATTATCCCTCTGATTTTTTTTATGCATCGTTTTGAGGGGTTCCCCTTTGTTTAAGGAAAATGACATTCAGCATGATTTCGGGCTCACACACCATTTTTTTCCAGTCATAGTTGGATGAGGCCCTAAGGTTTTGGACTGGCCACCATCTCTACTTTAAACTCTTCAGATTGTACGTGTCATTCTTCCTGAGGTGCTGATTTTCTTGGCAGCCCCATTTTATGATAAATGGCATTATTTATGTATTTGTGTGTGTAGTTAATTAATGCTGTGCCATCAGGTTGTTTTTTTGACTCCTAGTGATCACAAAGATAGATTTCCTCGACAACAATCTCTGTGCAACCTGGCTTTTCAGGTTTTCCAACTAGTATGCTTCTTGACTCTCAACAGTTCTGGGCAGCCTGCAGTAATCAAACAAATAGATTACAAGAAAATCAATAAAACAAAAAAGTTAAAGATTGCAACCACACTGAAGTGAGGGGTGTATGTGTGTGTGTATGTAATCTGCCAGGTTTTATTAACATTTATTCAGATTCAAATACTTTGTTGGCTAAGCATGATTAGACACAGAAGGAATTTGACTCTGGTATAGCAGCTCTCAGCGTACTTGCGAGACAACAGTAAATAAAATAATAGAAAATAAACAAAATTATGTATTCAACAGTAAAGTGTGCGTCCAAAGTACAGCATGCAGCCAGTGGAAAAGGAATATAGTGAAGTGTAGAATTAGAACCATGATCTACTGATGAATATGTATACACTTTAGACAGAACTTCTGGGTTAATTTAGAATTATTTGCACTCTGTGTCCTGTCATATAGTGTGAGTCAAGTGTTCAGCTGAATGATGGCACGGGGGAAAACTGTCCCTGTGTCTGGTTGTTTTGGTGTGCAACACCCTATAGCACTATCCAGAGGGAAGAGGTTAAAACAAGTTGTGCCAGGGTGAGAGGGGTCTGCAGGTATCTTCTCTGCCCCTCTCTTGACCCTCTCAATGTACAGGTTCTCCATGGAGGGCGGGATAGCTGCACTTTCAGTTCTTATGTCTGATGGCACTGCCCACGCAGAGTAGACCAACAGCTTCTTAAGAAGGTTGGTGTGGCCTCTTCTGAGGGCCTTTCTTCAGAAAAAGAGAACTGCTGAACAGAGAATCAGCAGAGGAGTCCTTCTCCGGTTCCCGTCGGCCAAGGATTTCCGGCTGGCGGGGTCTAGGAGAAGAGCCTTCTCTGCGGTGGCTCCTGCCCTGTGGACCATCCTGCCCCTCGAGCTGAGGGATGCCCCCTCCCCGATGGCCTTCTGGAAGGGCCTTAAGACCTGGCTCTGCAAGGTGGCCTGGGGCTCCGGGGTGTGTGTGTGTGTGTTCATTATCATCCTGGAGGTGGCTGATGGATTCTTAGCCATCCTCACTCCCCTTTTTACACAGGAAATCTTTTTAGCCCACCTCGCTAGTCTGCCGGGTTTTTTATTTTGTTTTAATGGGTTTATTTTATTTTTAGGGGTTTTTAATGCATGGTTTTTAGTGCTGTTAGCCGCCGAGAGTCTCCGGATTTCGGCAGCATAAAAATTTAATAAATAAATATCTGCAGGAGTGTGCACCTTTCCTCTAAATGTTGAAAATAGGGTCCTGGCATCATACCACATCATACCACAAGCTCTACCCCTTAAGTTGTGAGTGTATGTAGAAAAGGGGTGGGGCTTGCATCACAATGCTGCAAGGTTGCTTCCATCTTTTTGTCCCCCTCATGGACATGGGATTCCTCCAAGCCTTCAGTAACATTTAAGCTGAACCACAGCATAGAACTGACACCCAAATCACTCCTCCCAGCTGAGGTTCTGCCCAAGACTGTTAAAAAAGCCACCCAGTTCATATGACCAGTACCAGACCTAGATCCAATAGTTAGATTTTTGCATTGAGTTATGAACATTTCTAATATATATTCCTTTCTCACCCTAAGGGTGGTCTGTGTCTTCCTCAATCTCATGTCCAATCCCAGAGGCCTGGGAGTTTAACATTTCTGCACAATAGCTTAACAGTTCCTAGCATTGCTGCACTCTTCCGGACAAACAGCTATGATGTCGTTCCCAGGATCTGCTGGGCTGTTCTCCCAGCCTAGGAGTCACAACCCAAGTTCTCCTACCACTTCCAGGATTGGTTTGATCTAGCCTTGACTTTCCACATCCTCTCTACTTCTACTTCCTCCTTCAGGCCCTAGTACTCCTCCAGTTTCTCATCCTCCTTCTTCCTGATGTTGCTGCCACTTGACACTGCTACATCTATCACCAGTGTTGTTTTCTGGTCTTGTCTACTACCACAATGTCTGGTTAACTGGCTAGTACTTGCATATCTGTCTAGATCTGGAAGTCCCACAGGATCCTAGCCCTATTCTTTTCCACAATCTTCTGTGGAATCTCTCATTCTGTACTTGAGAGGGTCTTGCACCATATACTGTTCAGGTGTCCTTTTTATACAATGCCAGCCATTTGGTTATGTTGTTCAGGGTATGCTTTGTTGCATGGTTAGTGGGATGTAGGGGAGAGCCTATAGTTAGATTTCTGATGATATTAGTACTGAGCATTCTGATTTTATACATACATATAAATTTTACAGCACCCTAAATTAATGTCGATTGTTCTCTTCTCCCATCTTGGGAGCTGATGTGCCCATAGACAATGGCAATGCATCAGGTTCCAATGAAATTAACAGGTGACAGCCTGAAAGGGAAAATTGTGTTCGCCTGAGCACTAATTGAAATGATGTTGCTTCCAGCAGCAATCATAGAGGTGCTATTGTTGATTTTTCCAATGGGAGCACCTGTCTCTAGAGTCCTTGCTTGTAATGATAATAAGACTGCTTTAAATATGTAGAACACACTCACATGCATCCCCAAAATTGTTCTTCAACTCTTATTTGCATTTACATTCATGACTGTCTCTCTGACCAGCTTCATGTTTTTTTAATATATGAACCTTCGTCATTTATATACAGAGTCTGCACTCCTATTAAAAGCAGAGTCTGACAAAATAATGCAATTAGATTAGCTGGATTTTGCATTCAGGAAAAAACCCCCAAATATCTCCAATAATTACATTTATTTAGTAGAAGATGAGTTCAGTAGCTGGGAGGAAGATTGTTCGGTGGGGCTTCCCTTCCTAAAAATAAAGAAAAGCTTCAGTGAAAATTCTTTTTTTGCAAGTAATAATTCTGGCCAACAGTGATGAACATGTGAAGATCACCTGCCACCTATCCCTTTCTCCCATCCCCATCTCCAAAGCAGAAGTTTTCCACAGCAGACCCTGCATTGATCAATCAGTCCATGGTGGTACTACTACAATTCATAAAGGTTTTGCTTTTTAAGCAGTTTCATGTAATTCATGTTTTGCATGTGGGTCATGCATGTTCCCATATCACTCTACCATCCCTCAGAAATAATAGCCAGGTGAACAGATCTAGGAATCGCATAACCATAAATGATCTTCTGGTGGCCCTCAGGTCCATCCTCCCTTTTCAGTACAGGCATCCAAATCAACACATCTTCAACAGGTGATTCTCTGTCTTCGAGATAATGTAGATAAAAACAGGGAGGCTGCCAGAATTCAGACTATTGGCCCACAGAATCCTACCTCCTGCTCTAAGCAGGAATCTACATAAGTGTAAAGCAGGCAGGTGGATGTCTGACCAAACAGGAGTACGGAGGTGGCTTTGATAAAAACATGCAGCAGCCATTACAAAAATAGCATCTCAGCCCCGAAAGGAAGGAGTAGGAGAAGAAACTCAAGATTGATTTTTGATTTTCTTGGACAGGGCACAAGGATATTCTGGCAGGCTTCCGAGATTCAGTTATTCTACCTTATAATGAAATAATAGATTGACTGTAAGTCCTGGGATATTTATTTCTCAGTCAACTTCAAAGTTGACTCATCAACTTCAAAGTTGACTCATCATTCTTGAAAGCCTGACAGAGTTTCCTTTTCCTTCCCAACCAAAGAGAATCAAGATGGGACAGTCTTGGTTTTCTTCCTCACTCCTTCCTTCCTTTTGGGTTTACACTTATGTTTTTGCTATGGCTACCATATATTTTCCTCAAAGCTCCCTCCATGCTCCTTTGAACACATCCAGTGAAAGGGAGTTCATTGCCCTTGTGATTCACAGGTTGTTGGGCTGCTCTTAATGGTAAGGAAATCTTCTAATATTCCATTGGCTTCCTGTAATTCATATTTGTTATTCCTTGCCCTGCCTCTGGAACAAAATAGGACAAGTCCTACATTTCTTCAGCATGGAGCCCTTGAAGAGTGTGATCCTATGACTTCTTCCATCCTCTCATCTCAAAGCTAAACACTCCCAGTTCTTGGAATCTACATTCCATCCATTTGGTCCACTTCCCTGTAACTGTTTCCATTTCTCTGAAACTTTATTTAAAGGGTGGAGTCCAGAACCAGACAAAGCGTTCAAGGTGGGACCTCAGCAATGCAGAACAAAGTGGAACAATGATTTCTTGTGAGTTGAATATTATACTTCACTTGCCCTAAAAAGTGTGTTTTAGATCTAGTCCGAAAAGTCCAAGGTGCTGGTTACAAACGTAAAAATCAGATGTAACATTGATGATACCACCTCAGCCACTACCTTGAGTGCAGACACCTCATAATACAGCCTAAAACTGCATTTGACTCACATTCAGCTAATAAACATCACCGTTTTCAGGATTTCTTTCACACCTACTGTGAGCAAGACAAGTGTTACCCATCCCACACCTGTGCATTTCACTGTATCTGTTGCACCAACGTCATCCT
>JANHZU010003731.1:78552-96409 GCA_032468055.1 Acrochordus granulatus
GATAGATAGCATAGTCAGTGTGATGGGTGTGAGCTTGGGAAGACTCCGGGAGGCAGTGCAGGACAGGGGGGCCTGGCATAATGCAGTCCATGGGGTCGCGAAGAGTCGGACATGATTGCGCGACTGAACAACAAAAAACTTTCCCCAGCCTAGAAATGCAAATCAGTCAGGCCAAATCCTCATAAGAATTAGGTTGAGAGCTATGTAAAATATGTACAGTATTTACTTGGGCAGTCAAAGGAGTCTACAGGTAATCCTTGACTTATGACCACAATTGAGACCAGAATTTCTGTTGCTAAGCAAGGTGGTTGTGGTTGTTAAATAAGCCATGTCTGATTTTATGATCTTTTTTGCCATGGTTGTTAAATGAATCACTGCAGTTGTTAAGTGAATCATGTGGTTGTTAAGGAAATTCACCTTCCCCATTGAATTTGCTTGTTGGAAACTGGGTGAGTAAGTTACAAATGGCTATCACCATGACCTCAGGATGCTGCAACTGTCATAAATGCATGCTAGCTGCTAAAGGCCCAAATTTTGATCACATGATCCTCAGTATGCTGGAATGGTCATAAGTATGTAAGTCACTTTTTTCAGTGCAATTGTAACTTCAAATGGTCACTAAATGAATGGTTATAATTCAACAACTACACGTATTTATCTGGGCAGCCAAAATATCTTATTTCTCCAAGACAGATAATTCTCTCCTTTTTCCTTGATTAGCAGCTCTCTCGGGATTTTGTATCCTTCTTCTTGAGCACAGTTAGTCCAGCCAATCAGAGATCCTAGAGCAAGTTTGCATCTGTCAGACCATATATAATGCAAACTCATCCAACCTGGACATGACTCTGATTGTATGGAATTCTGGAGATCCAAATACATGCATGTGGACATCCAATTGAGTTCCATCAGTCTTCCCCAGTCCACCATAATCAAATGAAGCAGTATTCATGCTCTGAATATGTAATGAAAAGAGGATAGCATGCTGAAGTACTGTGTATCAGGTTAAATTTAACCTGCATCAGGCTAAATTTAAAAAGAGGCTGTACTTTTCTAAAAATAGAAGTGGCCAGAAGTAGAGGACATGGGACCTACAAGAGGTCAGATGACAATGTCACTAGAAGGAAGAGTGTTTGCTTGTTTTGAGGGTTTCAAAATTAGAGAGGAGAGTAAGAGAATACAGGCTAAAATTTGCGATAGGGTGATGGAAGATGTTGGAATGGAAATAGAAGCTGTCCCCCATCATTCTCTCTCTTTATTTTTTAGAGGCAAAATATACTCAACTCCTGAAATTCAGCCTTTTTGCCTTGACATTTTGGGGCTGGGGAACTCCCCTTAAATAAATGAATAATCAATTCCTTTGAATTATTTGAAGAAATCTGGGATTTAAAGAAAAGTCAGGAAATTCATGAAATGCTTTTTAGACAGATTCTTTCTCCACATAGCACTGTCTTGACTGTGGGAATAACATGGCCACCAGGACTTTGGTAGTCCTCACGTAATGATTAGTGTCTTAACAATCATTTGAAATAATAACAGACCCCCCACAAATGCTACTTCTGACCCAGTTCCATAGTTCCAATAACTGTACACACTCCTATAGTCACAAGACCACATTTTGGGTGCTAGGTAATCAGCTCCCTTTATGGTTGGTTGAAGTGTTCTGTGGTTGCATGACCATGGTTTTAAGTTTTTTTTTTATCAGTTTCCAGCCTGATCATGGTATTTGCTTAATGACCACTGCAAAAAAGTTATAAATTCAGGTCTGGTCATGTCAGTGCTTTGACCTACAACTGTCATGACTTATGACAGAAATTTTGAGCTCAATTGTGGTTATAAGTCGAGGACTACCTGTACTCCATTTTACATGCCTTGCTTCTTTCAACTGGAGGCATCAGAAGTAAAATTTGGACCTTCTGCATGTGACATTGGCTGCCCACTGAGCTCCCTGAGCATGGAGTTGGATTTATTGGCCAGACTGGCCTCCTCCAATTCTAGGAATTAACTTAGCAGAAAAGAAAGTGGCTAATCGCTCTCTCATAACTTATAATCTTTTTAAATTTAAAGCAAAAAAATAAAAAAGTTAGCTGTAAAGTCATATGAACTAATTAAAAGCAGCAAAATTACAGATCATCAGGAAATGTTTTGACAACAGCTTTGGAAACCTTTCATGTGAGATTCCCAAATGTTATGAGAATGCAATTGCACATGCTTGAATGTTTGCGAAACACACCAGATCTGGACTTCAGTTTTCATTTTTATTTCCTCTTTATTTGCAACAACAGGGGTTCCTACCGGCAAGGCTGGAAAAAGCTGCTTCTGATCAAATAAGCCATCTGGAGGCTCCATATCATAAAACTAAGCTGAAGCACTGTCACGCAAGGCTTACCGATTCTCTTTCTCCTGCAGTGACAATACGCAAGGGACGGCCATCCGAATCACGGCGATCTTCCTCATTTGCCTTGCTCTGCTCCTGCCTGAGCTTAACCAGTTCATAATCGTCTATGTGAAAAGGGTAGGGTATGTTTGTGAAAATCTGATAATTGAGTCCTATCTTGGGTTTAACTGCCTTGGAGCTGGAGAAACCAGTTGGATGTGGTTCTGTAGCCTGCCTTGGACACATGGAGCCAGGCTAGATTAGTTGGGTCATCTTCTAAGGGCAGAAGTAGAGTGGTGACCAAAGACAGATCATCACTATCTCTGCCCTGAGAAGATGACCCAAATAATCAAGACTTGTTCCATGAAGTGACTGAAGACAGATCACCACTGTTCAACTTTAGTATTTGTTCACTTTTGTTGGGACCCTCTAGCCCACAGAAAGGGTGGCTAACTTCCTCATTGTCTGAGACCATGCTTAAAATAAAAGATAGGCAATTTGGGATCTTAGGGTATGGGTTGTGTTGTCAGCAAGTTGTTTCTGAAGCAGGTGGGAGCAGATCAAACTTTTCATCTTGTTTTGACTTTTGATTTGGTTTGGTTCTGCAGCAGGAAACGGGGACATGAAGAAGTTAAAACATAGGAGTGAGAACAGTTGTGTCCCATGTGAGAGGGATATAGGACTGGATCTCTCTCCCAATGCTAACAGAAAACAACCTTGGATTAAGGAGGAGAGCCACTGTAAAATAATGCCTCCTGCTACCAGTTTCTAAATCTGGCCCAAAATGTAGCTTAGTTGATCATATCAAAATGCTGCTAAGAGATCTAGGAAGGTAAGGATAGATCTCTTATGCCATCCCCATCCTGAGCTCTCCAAAGATCATTCACAAGTATTGCCAATGCTGATAGTATAACTGTCAGTCTTAACAGATAGACCAGACAGGAAACTTGACCAAGGAGGGAGGGTCGCTTCTGAGCCTATTGCTCCACCCACTATCCAGCTGCAAGCTATGATGTCTCTTATATAACTATTTTCTGGGCAGTATTTCTGGGCTTCGTCTCCCAAGGTCTTTTCCACATATCATTACACCATCCTCCCTTTCTGGTTGTTCCCAGGGAAAATATTCTGTGGGCTGCAAGAATGAAATGTAGCTGTGTCATTCCACTTCTTGGCTGGTAACTCCCCAAGATTACACAAGACATCCAATAATTCAGCTCTGTCAAAAGAGGTTTTAGGTGGTGCAGGTTTTGGGCCAATTCTGTCCCAGCTGTTGCTTTAGTTGTATCACGGCATTCTGCAAATTGGTCATCTGTGCATCATTTGCTGCTGGCGTTGCAGCTACACCGCTTTCAGATGCTTGGCAGTTAATGGAGCTCTTTGAGATTGGAAGGCATTCCTGAAATTCCTCTCCTTGGAAGAGAGTATGAAACTTGCAAGACTGATGCTAGTCTTACCAGGTAGACCAGACATGACCAGATAAGCTAATTTTACTTCATTGCAAAGTGACGTTGGCAGAATCTTGCAATTTTGAAAGTACAAATCTCCCTTCATTTCCTTTACACCCAAGAAACTAGGAAGGATCCCTTCTGAGCCTCTTTCTCCATTTTTAGCATGGTGAGAAAACTCTTTCTCCAACTCTTTCTCTAACTCCATGCAGCTGCGGGCCATGACTTCTCTTCTCTTCTGTTCCTAGGAAACTCTCTTTGTCCTGTCTCCTAAGGTCTTTCTCATATATTGTTACAATAGCCAATATGCCTAAAAGGATCCAGATAATCTACTTTTTCCAGGGCCCCTGAAATTGAACACCTGCCATCTTCTCAACAAACTTCCTTCCCTTAAAAGGGAAAATTGGAGAATGGATAAAAATCATCCAAAACTATTAGGTCCAAGGAAGTTCCTTGAGGAGGGAAAGACCACTATATTCTTCAAAGCAGATGGAACCACCCCTTCCTTAATGATGTCTTTATCATCATTTGGACTCAATTATTCCCAGGAACTCTTGACCAACTTGAAGGGACATGGATCTAAAATGGGTCACAGCTCCAAAGAACCTGTCTACTTCCTCAAGGCTAACCAAAGAATAAAAAAACAGTCAAGATAAAGGTTTCCCCTCTTAGTCATGTCTGACTCTAGGGAGTGATGCTCATCTCCCATTCACAGCCAAGGGAACCATTGCTGTCCAAAGACAGGTCCATGGTCATGTGGCCAGCATGACTATATGCCGAGGCGCATGGAACGCTGTTCCCTTCACACCAATTTAGGTGGTACCTATTTATCTACTTGCATTTTTATATTCTTTCAAACAGCTAATTTGTCAGGAGCTAGGCAGACAACAGGAGCTCACCCCATTACACAGCAGCACTTGGGTCTCAAATTGCCAAGCTGCTGATCTTCTGGCCAACAAGCCTAGCACCTTAATTGCTCAGCCACTGCACCCCTAACCAAGTAATATTAATCCCAAATATTGTCACTTCTATAGGACCTGCCCAATTATATTTTGTTTGACAGATGTCTAGAGTAGTTCTTGCAACAACCCTGTAAGGGCTTCCCCAACCTCTCCTTACCAAGAATGCATTTGGCCACCTAAAACTGTTGCTGGCTAGCTATTTGCAGATGCTGTTAGAGTGAAAAAGTAAACCTGCTTTGCTTTTCTTATTGCCAATGGGTAAATATGTACTCTGACAGATTCATTCTTTGTTATCCTCCAGCAGTGCTCAAGGCATCTCTTCTGATCTCTTCTGATGTTTTGTTTCCTGAAACTCCTAGGAAAACCAGGATCCATGATCACAAAGAGTCCACACAAATATGATTTGATCCAAGACCATCATCATCTGTTCTTTCCAGACAACTAAAATCCCAGCTAAAGCCCTAGTGGGCCTATCAATTACCAAGAACAGACAGATGAAATAGGTCCCTCATCCAGGCATAGTGGGGCAGAGAACTCCAGAGTAAGAAGGGAGTGATCTGTCGATGACAACAACCCTCAACACCAGACTATGTTGCTACTGCCCTAAGACAAAAACACATTGCCAAACATATGCTCCTTTTAATCCCCCCCTGAAAAAAATGGCTTAATATTTTGGACCTTTAAGTATTTAAGAAATGAGAAGGATATCTCCAATCTCTACAAGGCTTTGTTCCTGCACTGATCTCTGCTAACCTGTCAAAATCCATCTCAAAATTTGGTCTCATCTAATTCCAGGATGCTTTGAAGGACAAGAGGACTTCTGAAGGCAGCAAAGGGTTGTGTGATACCCAGGAATGTAGTCTGCCCACTTATATACTCAGGAATTATCTGATTGTTCTTGGGATAAGTCAGATTTATTTTTCCCCAGAAGGTCCTACCTTCATAGGATAATTGGATTTCTCACTTGATAGCTACAAGAGTATTATGGTGGTGAATAGGCATTTAATAGAGGTGCAAATGAACCAATCGATTTGGCTAAAACATGGCAGCTAATAAGAAGATGATAAAAGATTGAGA
Source organism: Acrochordus granulatus (assembly GCA_032468055.1). NCBI lineage: Eukaryota > Metazoa > Chordata > Lepidosauria > Squamata > Acrochordidae > Acrochordus > Acrochordus granulatus. The sequence goes on from JANHZU010003731.1 coordinate 84,411, forward strand.
AGTAGTGCATCTTCATTTGAGGCCTGAAGGTCTTCTCACTAAGAGGAGCTCAAGATACACAAAGGTTTCCTCCAACATCAGAAGTTGTGTTCTAAGCATGCAAGTGGACTTGAAGTTCAGATTCAGGTTCAGATACTTTATTGGTCAAGCATGGTTAGAAATGCAAGGAATTTGACTCTCGTACATACCAGAGTCAATTAATTCAAGTTGCCCTTGAATGCAGAACCTGATAACTCGGCAATTGATAATATCAGTGCACAGACCTGTGTCAGGTCTTCTTGTCATTTTGAAATAAAGTCACAGCCCTAGTTTTATGGTGTAGGCAATCTTGGCAGCTTTAAGATCTTTGGATAATTCCCCAACCAGCATGCATCTTAAAGTCACTGAGAAACAGAAGCACTGGTCTGGTCAGAACAGGTCTTTCCATCATTGCCTAGTCTTTCATCATAGATGCTTGTAATGGAAATAGAAGAAATAGAAGATTCAGAATCCACATCAGGTCCTTCTGGACATTTCTGCAAAGCAAAAGCCTCTCAAAGAAATAGTTGGAGATGGATGTTAAAATGTGAAATGTCTTTCGGGATATAGACAGTTATGCTCCCATTGTACGGGAATATAGGAATGACTTTGAAGAAGGAATGCAAAGCTTTTTCAAAAATATGAGTTCATCCGAGAAAGACAGGAGTTTTTCTTTGGTATATGAGAGAGGGAGAAAGAATGATAGGGAGAAAGAATAATATTCTGTTATTGCACCCTATATTGTATCCTACAAAACAGAGCTCCAGTAGATCTTGAGATGCTTGTTTCCTGACTCAAGCTACCTTTAAGGCCTGACCCTCATGTTCAATTTCTTGTGGAAAATGACACAGCATTTTGTAGTCTTGTCTCCACACTCTAAATTGATTTTCTCTGAAACTGCTTTTTACGTTGATGGAATTAACCATGCTTGGAATTCTCGCCTGATTTTAATTTCTACCACTTGATTCAGCTCCAGCTATGAAGATGCATGACCTTCAGGAACCCATGGGAATTCAGCAAACAAGTTGGTTGTGGTTTCAGACAGTGAGGGTGGATTAGATTTCTCTCTTCTCCTTCCACGCCGTCCTTTTTGGAATAAAAAAACCTCCCTTTTGAGGTCATAGTAAGGCAGCTGACTGTAGAAGGCGTGATGGTCTCTGGCAATTATTAATTAAAGGTATTGCACACCAAAACAACCCCAGACGCAGGGATAGTTTTCCCCCCATGCCATCATTCAGCTAAATACCTGACTCATATGACAGGACACAAAGTGCAAAGAGTTCTCAACCCAGAAGTTTTGTCTAAGGTGTATTACATCTAAGGTGTAATAATGTATACATTTTTAAGGTGTATACATTAGGTGCAGAGTGCGGCTGCGCGGATGATTTTAGGGGCCAACAGATTGGCCCATGTAACACCTCTGTGCCGCGAGCTGCACTGGTTACCAGTTTGCCTCCGGGTGCAATTCAAGGTGTGAACATTGACCTTCAAAGCCCTTCGTGGCATGGGACCAGGCTATCTGAGGAGCTGTGTCACCCCGATGGGGAGTTCCCGACCCACCAGAATCAGCAGAGGAGTCCTTCTCTGGTTCCCGTCGTCTGAGGAATTTCGGCTGGCGGGGTCAAGGAGAAGGGCCTTCTCTGCTGTGGCTGCTGCCCCATGGACCATCTCGCCCCTCGAGCTGAGGGCTGCCCCGTCCCTGGTGGCCTTCCGGAAGGGCCTTAAGACCCGGCTCTGTGAGATGGCCTGGGGCTCCATCATCGTGGAGGTGGCTGATGGATTCCTAGCCATACTCACCCCCCTTTTTAATATACAAAATCTTTTTAGCCTACCTCTCTAGTCTGCCAGGTTTTTTATTTTATTTTACTCTTTTTTAATGTTTTTAATGGTTCGCAACAGACACGTTTTTAATGGTTTCTTTTTTGTTAGCTGCCAAGAGTCTCCTGATTTCGGTGGCATAGAAATATAATCAATAAATAAACCTAGCAGTTCAAAAGATTGTAAAATGCAAGATAAATAGATAAATAGGTGCCACCTTCAGTGGGAAAGGTAACAGTGTCTGTGCACCTTGGGGTATAGTCATGCCAGCCACATGACCACAGAAGTGTCTTTGAGTAATGCTGGCTCTTTGGCTGGGAAATGGAGATGAGTACCACCCGCTAGAGTTGGACATGACTGAAAGCGGAAACTTTTTTCTTCACCTTAATATCATCAGTGCACAAACATATATATCTTGGCCTATAGCCATGCCAGCCACATGACCACAAAAGTATCTCTGGACAATGCTGGCTCTTCGGCTATGAAACAGAGATGAGCACCTTAGAGGTGGACATGACTGGCAGGGAAAATCTTTACCTTCATCTGTATATTTTCCGATATATTTCAAGAGACAGGCGTTTGCCATTGCTATATATTCTTGCAGTGGTACCAGAGGTGCTGGAAACTGTGACATCCACGGATGATGGCAGTGGCTGAAAAAAGTCAGCTATGATCACAGCCTTGCTCCTTGTCCACATGCATTGACATTGTATGCATGTACCAAGAATTGGGACTTCAGTCATGTAGCCAGGAATGCCATCTTGATTTTTTTGATCCTACTGCTGACTGTAGAGGTGCTGGGAATTCCAGGATCTACATTTTTCCTGGCTTCATTTGTCATTGTAGAATTTCTGGAACTTATTCCCTTCCTCTTTAGTAGGACTGGATTGGCCTAAACCCCCAAAATAACAATCTAAGTAGAATAGAACTGATGTTCTATATTTAATACCCATCGCTATTTCTAATATACTGTTTGCTGATTTGGGAAAGTTTAGAATATGAAAAATCAGCTAGAAGACATGAACACATTTCCTTGTGGCTTCTGCTTTACCTGCACAACAAATTCCCTTAGTGGACTGTAGCCTGATGTAGGATTAGATTTTCTGATTTTTTTTTGGTGGGTGGAGGAGGACATTTTCTGCACAAGCAGAACAAAGATGGAGACATCCCCAGGGAAAGGAGCACTTCATGATTAAAGTGTTTCCTTGTTCTCCTGCTGATTGGCAAAATCTCTTTCCAAACAATCCAAGTAGATGAGAAGCTAAACTATGGCCTGTGCCTTGACACAGTGGATTCAGCAGATGCATTCCAGATCACTGGAATGGATGGAGAATGTCATATGCAATTAGCAGTCTTCCTGGCAGTTTGAGTCTAGGTTCAAAGTAGAGTTCCAGGCACTTTAAGATACAGCTGGATACCACTGACTTTTCAAAATTTTCCACTTAATCTGTGGGCAGAGATTTGGGGCAGCCAGCTTCTCCAAGGGAAGGAGAAATGCTCTTATCATTCACAAGGGCAGGACTTCCCTTAACAGCAAAACGAGCAGCTGCTAAGAAAGCTCCAAGGGAGGAGATCTGATCTGTGATCTTTTCATGTTGCAATATATTGGTTCAGGCTTTACAGTTTGACCAGGCCAATGGCCGGCAAATGAACTAAAGTGGAAGACAGAAGAAGAATATTCAAGAATGTAGACAAGGAATGTAGACAAGGGTGGGACGGAAGAAAGTTAAATGTGTATATTCAAGGATGTAAATAAGAGAGGTGGTCTGGGGGTTTAGAACGTTTCAGTCTGCACGTATACATACATATGAATAAGAAAGGATGCAAGTAACGATCTGTATGGCTGTCATGTATCACCTGACTATTATACCATTAACTAATAAAAGAGCATGCCCTGGCTCTAGTCGGGGCTCGCTCACCCCGAGGAAACCCAGACATTGTCGCGTCTTATTCTTCCTCTCGCCATGATCCTGTGAGGAGCCCGCTGGCCACATGAAAAGCCGCAGAAATCAATTAATATTAATCAATTTATAAATAACTTGAATTGTCTTCAGTAAGAATAAAAAGGCTAAAAACAAAATACTATTCAATTGGATTATTCAGAATGTAAGCTTATTGGCTATTAACACAGTGCCACTTACCTCTCTCTAAATTTTTGCATGAATCCTGAATTTTCAAGTTTAAGACATTTAATTTCATCTTGTAAATCAGATAGCTGATGAAGATAACTCGCAAGCTTATCTTTCAGGTTTTGAAGATCAGACTCTTTACTGGATTTCTATAGATTATAGCATATATAATTATAAAAGTACTGATATGAATTGAATGAAAAAATTTTTATGTATATGCATCTTAAAACTTACTGAGCTTTCCATATTCTTCATTTCTTCAAAAAATTCATCTAGCAGTTGTTTGTTTTCATTTTCTTGTCTGGAAATTTTCAAATTCAAACGTTTTTTCTAACATTAAAAATACATTAATTAATATTGACTTGAAATAATACCTCAAATATACTAACAATAAGATTATTAGTCTAAAAAAACCAAAGAATACACTTTTGTCTGAAAAATCAACCAGATTTTAAAAAATCTGTTTGGATATACCTAGCATCTTAAGTAAAAGCGTGTATATAAAATGGAAGAATAAAAGATTAAAAGACTAGCAAAATATTCTTTCAAAAATTAAGATGAACTATGAGTATGCTGGTTCTTGAGGAAAGAATAAAAGTGTATCATACAAGGAGGCAAAGAAGCCTAATTATATGCATGTTATATTCAAAAATGCATGTTAGTATTTATATTGTCTACATAGAGTGGAACCTTACAAGACAAGCATCTCACAAGATGAGCAAAAAAATTTAATAAAATTTCTTCCACTATATGAGCAGCAACTCACAAGACAAGCAAACTTCGCGTGATACCTGACGTGTCATCAGTCAGCGTGCTCTGTATTCCCTGTTCAGGAAATGCCATGTGGTTTACTCCATTGCCATACAGGCAGCAAGTATGCGTGTGTTCTGCCTACACTGCCGTGTGGCTTACTCTGTTACTGTTTGTGTGACTGACCTTGCCAGAATGTATGGCAGGTCGATGTTCCTGATCGCAAGATGAGCATCGTACGATGAGCTCACATGGGAAATCTCACAATGGAGCCGACGGTTCTCCTCTCACTGTGTAAACAGCGTAAATTAAGTGAAAGGCGTTCAAGAGAAGGAACTGCCAAGACTTCAGACTCCAGATTCTTTCTCCAGGCAATCCCCTACCACTCCTCTCCTCCCTTTTGTCTCCCTCACGCTAGCCAGGATTGTTCTCAAAGAGTGCACATGCCCTTGCCCAAAATAAAGCAGAAATTCCCCCTCGTCTTCCGGCACTATCATAGTCTCTTCTCCCTTCATAGTACAGAGGCAAGAAACATTTCCAAACCACCCATGAAAGATGCCCGGAAAGGCATTGCTGAGGGAAAAGACAGTTTTGTCTCAGCAGTGGTGGCAGTGGATCCTCTGAGCAAGCAGGGGGCACCGGACAGCAGCTGGCTTAGCAGCAACTGCCCAAGTAGCAGCCTCAAAGCAGATCCATAAGCACTGGTTAGTTTGTTCTATTTCTGCTTTATATTGTGTATTAATTGTTGTTACTTGTTTCAGATGTTAGGGACAATCATTTCTACATCAAATTCTATTGAAAATGATTTTTGGTGAATATTTTTGAGGACGTGGAACGGATCGTCTGACTTTCCATTTTTTTCCTATGGGAAACCACTTTTTGGTTTAAGAGCATTTCGGACTAAGAGCGTTCTTCCAGAATGGATCAGTCTCATCTTGCAAGGTTCCACTGTACTTAGAAATTTTTCAAGTATTTTATTTCTGTTATTGGTCAAGCAATGCCATAATTTATATTTCTATGTATATCCCACATTCTAAATAACTACTTCAAGCTACATAAAAATTATTCAATTATCGTTTTGTATTACAATCTGTTTTCAGTTACGGAAACAGTAAACAGAATCATAGCAAATCATTGAGTGATTTACTCAAACTAAATTAAAAAATGATGTTAACTTGCTAGATTGGAAGATTTAGAAAACAAACTAAACACAAATCCTTTATTTTTTTTCTCTGTTCAGTTAAATCTGATTCTCCAAGACTGTCTGGAGAAATCCCCGCAGTTTTCAGAATATATATGGAATGAACTTTGTGATTCTCCATCATTATAAGCTGACAGTAGTTAGCAGTTGTGTGTTTGAACTAAAGATGTAATGTGATAAGGCTATGAAGTGCCCAACTGAAATGTTGCAAGTATGTCAATAAAAGTACAGTACATAGGACTGCAGGTATTAGCCCTACTGATTTCAAGTTTCTTTTTAAATCAATGGAAATTTGAATTATGGCACCTATTTTTCCCATCCAGACTTTTCTATTATTTGTCAATTATTTTAAAAGATCCTAATCACTGATAATAATGAGTCTATGGTAAAGAGCAGCACATCTTGGAAACCTTCACTTTCTTATCTGTAGATGTTAAAGTAATTCCTTGTATTATAGCACATATCACAACACATAGGATCAAAGTGACAAACTCCTTTGAGATGGAGAATCATCCTTAGAATTTATTTGTAAAAAGTTGAACCAGAATGCTTTTCATCTTTGTTTGCCAAAGCCTTGAACATGAATAAGGCAATCCAGTTGTTTAAAAGTGAACCATGGAAACCAATGTAATTTAAATACATTTGTCTAGTTGAATAAACATTTGTAGTGAGTGCTTTATTTTTCATTACTATGAGATGGCAGCAAAAAAAAAGAAAAACAACAACATTGAAACAGTTATTTCTTACTGCAACGCTGGATCAGCTTTATGTATTAGATCAATGAAATGTAAGTGCAGTGAAACCTTGGATTGCAAGAATAATTCATTATTCTGGAAGAGTGCTCTTAATCCAAAACACTCTTATATCAAAGTGAATTTTCCCATAGGAAACAATGTAAAGCCAGATGATCCATCCAAAAATATTCATAAAAATTATTTTCAATGCTATTTTATGTAGAAATGATTGTCCCTAATATCTGAAACAAGTAACAATGATTAATACACAATATAAAAATAAAACAAATTAACCAGTACTTTAACTTTTGCTAGAAGATTTTGAGGCAGGGGTCCCCAAGGGCCCAATCTAAACTGGGCAGAGAATAACGATTATGGTTTAATTTGGGTGATGGTTCTTAATGGTCCCTTGGTTTAAGTAAGAGGATTTCCACCTAGCCTTGAAGAGTGGATGGGCTGGTTGGTGCCAGGTAAGGAGGTCTGTGTGTGTGTGTGACAGGGAAGATGGAGGGCCAATCTTCCTACACTTTGAAAAGAGTCGTGACTGGCATGAAGGAGATGAGAGGGAGGAGAGGAGGAGGCTTATTGCTTACAAGGAGAATCTGGAATTTGAATCTCTTGAATGACTTTCACTAACACTACTGGTTTCACTTAATTTATGCTTTTTACACAGCAAGAGAGAAGAACCATTGGCTCAGTTGTGAGATTTCCCACATGAGCTCATCACACAACGCTCCTCTTGCAAGTTTTCACTCGTTAACCGAATTAAATTTTATTAAAAAATTTTTGCTCGTCTTGCAGAACATTTGTTAACTACGTAACTTGCAATCCAAGGTTCCACTGTATTTTAGGGTGGTGTGTCATTTTGAAAAAGATTCATGCAAAGCACTCCTTTGAAACTTCACATAACAGCCACCCCCCAACATTCCTATCTGGTCTTGGCACATTTTAAAAAGCTATTATCTAATATATTCTCACTCTCTCACACATGCATGAAATGCATATAAATATATGCATATCTCCAGTTGTTTCTGCTGAATTAAGGCAAAGCAGATAATAACAAGACCTGGCAATGGCTAAGAGCAGGAAAATTGAAGAAAGAGACAGAAGGGCTAATTCTGATTGTACAAGACCAACTGTTAAGAATAAATGCATAGAATTGAGAAGACAACAGACAGTAAATGCCTCCTCTGCAAAGAAGCTGAAGAAACAGTAGACCATTAAGTTAGCTGCTGCAAGAAGATTGCACAGACTGATTACAAACAATAGCATGATAAAGTAGCAACAATTGTGCACTGGAAGATCTGCAAGAAATGCCATTTGCCTGCAAGCAAGAACTGGTGGGATCATAAAATAGAGAAAATAATAGAAAATGAAGAAGATAAATTGCTCTGGGACTTCAGAATTCAAACAGACAGACACCTGCCGTATAACATTCCAGACTTAACAATTGTTGATAAGAAAGACAAAAAAAGTCTGGCTATTGGACATGGCAGTAGCTGGAGACAGAAGAATAGAAGAGAAAGAACTGGAGAAAATCACAAAATATGAAGACCTACAAATGTAAATAGAAAGACTGTGGCAAAAGAAAGAACTATTTTTCTTGAAGAAGCCCCTGGAAATTATGCTGTATTGTGATTTGATCTGATTCTTCTAAGTAGATGGGCAAAACTTTTGAAAGGTGGGATCCTATCTGTCCTTACAGAACCCATCACATGTCACAAGAATGGATGGGTCTGATTAATAGGACATACAACATGCAGCCCCATTCACAGTATTTAAAGTGTGTTAACAGTGATTAATTAACCTAACTTCAAAACAGCTTAGTCCTGCTCCTTGTTAATAGCCAGCCTCTAACACCATTTAAGTTAATGACTACACTACATTATTAGCCATGTAATTCCCTTTCTCCTCCTGTCTCCCATGCACAGCACTTCAGTGTTTTCAGAATTTGTACCAAATCATCAGTATTAAAAGACACAATAGAGTAGAAGAATAGAAGGATGAGGAAGATAAATATAAGGAAGAAAGATTTCAAACAGCTATGGATGAGAAGACAAAAGAATAAAATAGGCATGAACATGGAATTGTAAAAATATTGGGGAAGGTTATGTGAAGGAGTCATAAAAAGATATGCAGGTGGAGAAATGGAGAAAGTGACAGTGGTGATAGGGGTATATACAGTGGAATTTCCGATTGTGAGACTAATCCATTCCGGGAGACTTTATTTGTTTATTAATCACATTTCTTTGTAGCCAATTTCCAGAAACTCTTAGCGGTTTACATAGATTAGAGATTATACATTACTTTTTATTTACCCCGCCCCACTCAGCTGGCCGGTGATGTTCATATCCGGGGCATCCTCCGAGGCTCCTGCTCTGCCCCTGGGACAGGCGAGTTCCACGCCAACTCACTGCTCTGTCATTTTTGCTGGCCGGCATTTTCCTTCCAAAGGAGGTACCCATTAATCTACTCACATTTTCCTGTGCTTTTGAACTGCTGAGTGGGCAGGAGCTGGAAGCAAGTGATGGGAGCTCACCCCATCATGCGGAGCTGTGGATTGAACCTGCCAGAGTGCCAGCCATTTCTGGTCGACATAACTGGTGGCATTAAGCTGCTGCGCCACCGCACCTCAATTAATGCTCTTAGTCTGAAATGCTCTTAAACCGAAAAGAGGTTTCCCATTGGAAACAATGGAAAGTCAGATGATATGTTCCATGCCTGGCTGGCACAAGGGAGATGAGAGGGAGGAGAGGGGGAGAGGGGGATTTCCTGAAAAGAGAATCTGGAGTCTGAGTCTCGGAAGTTCTTTCTCTTGAATGCCTTTCACTTAATTTACACTTTTTATGCAGCAAGAGAGAAGAATCATTGGCTCCATTGTGAGATTTCCCACACAAGATCATTGTGCAGTGCTCATTTTGTGAGTCGCCACTCGTCAACTGAATTAAATTTTATAAAAAAAATTGCTCATCTTGCAAAAATCTCATGCACCAAGGTGCTCGCAATCTGAGGTTCCACTGTATACAGCCGAAAAGAAGGAATGAGAAGAGAATGTGAAAGGGAAAGGACAAACAGGACAAAGGACATGGAGGATATGCAGGAATGGCTACTATTGTACTTTTCTGGGAGAGAAACTGCAATAGAATGAACATATGCTGTGCTTGCCAATTAAGCATTAAAAGGCTACTGTGGAAGCTGATTCTCAGATTGATAAGAAGCTTAGTAGCAATTTTTAAAACAAACAGGTTCAGTCTCTTCCCTTTCATAAAATGGACACACTTCCATTCTTTACAGTGAAAAAGTACCAGAGAAAAGAAACAGAACTTGCCTTCATTTTGTTACAGTTTTCTCACTTGAGAGTAAAACAGTTGCTGAAATTCTTGAGTTGTTGGATGGATGGATGGATGGATGGATGGATGGATGGATGGATGGATGGATTACATTTATGTAACAATTAATGAAATTCTCATCTAGGTTGCAACTTTAAAGCAAATACAACCAATTATGAAATAGTATTGAGAAAGCTAAACTTGCAAATAATAAAAGCTAACATAAAATAACTGATGTCGTGTTATTCTCCAAAAACCCTCTGGAATAGCTCAGTTTTCATAAAACTATCAAAGGTGAAAACCATAGAAGCCAACTTGATTTCTATTGGAAGACTATTCCATAACTTAGGTCCTGTCACTGAAAACTTCCATTTTAAATCTTAAGTGGCCAGCAGTGACTGCTGATTATTAACTGGCTTGCAGCCAGGAAGCTAGATAACTCATAAGAACTAGCCATTTGAAGATGTATTGGAAAGCTTAATTGGAAGGGAAAAGGAAGACTGAGGAACCATCATGATAGGCAAAAGAATATGTAGTAAGATGCTCTGCTCACCATTATACCTGAAAAAATTATGCATCCCCCCAGAAAATGGTATTAGAACACCATTCTCCAGTTGCTGATCTAGGATGTTTGTGAAGAATGTGAGTGACAAAGGATGTTAGATGAAGTGAATTATTTAATTCCCTTATTATCAGAACCCAGACCTGGATATTGGATTGAAATTTTATTGATAGTTTTTATGGCTCATCTATGATAGGATCTTGGAGAAGGAAATGGTAACCTACTCCAGTATCCTTTCCAGGAAAACTCCACGGATAGCAACAAAAGACTAAAAGATATGACACCAAATATGAGCCCCTCAGGTCAGAAGGTGTACTGGGGAAGAGCAGGAGGCAATTACAAGGAGTTCTAGAAAGAGTGAAGTGGCTGGGCCAAAGCCGAAAGGAAGCTCAGCTGCGGATGTATCTGGAGGGGAAAGTCCAATGCTGTTAAGATCAATATTGCAAAGGAACCTAGAATGTAAGATGTCTGAATCAAGGTAAGCTGGATTTGGTCAAACATGAGATGGCAAGATTGAACATCAACATCTTGGGAACCAGTGAACTAAAATGGATGGAAATGGGCAAATTTAATTCAGATGACCGCTATATCTACTACTATGGTCAGTAATCCCTTAGAAGAAATGAAGCAGCCATCATAGTCAATAAAAGAGTGAGAAAAGCAGTATTGGGGCACAATCTCAAAAACGAAAGAATGAGTTTGGTTCAAATCCAAGGCAAACCAGGACTGTACCATGTGTGAAAAGGAGGATCAGCCTTGAGTTATTACACATGATAAAGTGAAGGATGGTTATCTCTCAGGAAGACCCTTAGATATAATCCAAGATCAGGAGTTTTGGTGCTCCAAAGGAGAAATTCTTATCAGCACACAGAGCAATAAGCAATGGATTAGAATTACTTTCTCTTTTTTTCATTCCCGACAAGGTGGTAATGCAGCCAGTTCAGTATTAAACCTGAACTGAACTGAAAAATACTTGACGTATCAGTTTAGCAGAGCTTGAGCTGATGGAACCTCTTAGATAAAAGACGGTTCATGGGAATTGTCCAAATAGCTCTCAGACAACGGATTATTGCTGGATTGTAGGTGGGACAGGAGCCTTCCAAAATTTGGCAATTGCTTTCTGGAGAGTGGGGGAGAAACATCATAATCCATCATAAGTGTTTTTTAATTAGTAGCTGCTGCCTGGGTCTTAGTTTTGCTTTTTGATTTACGATTGTTATTTTTTTTTAGTCTGGAATGCAAGATTTTTTGTGTTCAGTCACGCAGTCATGTCCGACTCTTCGTGACCCCATGGACTGCATTACTCCAGGCCCTCCTGTCTTGCACTTCCTCCTAGAGTCTTGCCAAGCTCACACCCATCACACTGACTATGCTATCTAAACATCTCATCCTCTGCCGTCCCCTTCTCCTCTTCCCTTCAATCCTTCCCAGCAACACAGTCTTTTCTAATGAGTCCTC
>JANHZU010003731.1:96509-108123 GCA_032468055.1 Acrochordus granulatus
ACATCTTGCCCCCCAGCTGAGGGCTGCCCCCTCCCTTATGGCCTTCCGGAAGGGCCTTAAGACCTGGCTCTGCGAGTTGGCCTGGGGCTCCAGCGGGGGCTCATCATCTTGGAGGTGGCTGGTTAGCCATCCTCATCCCCCTTTTTACATGTGAGATACTTTTTAGCCCACCCCTCTAGTTCTGCCAGGTTTTTTATTTTTTTTATTTTAATGTTTTAAATTGATGTTTTTAATGTGTGTTTATTGTTAGCCTCAGAGAGTCTTTGGATCGCGGCGGCATAAAAATGTAATACATGCATACACACATACATACTTATCAATAGATCGTGGTTCTAATTCTATACTATATTCCCTTTCTATTGGCTGCATACTCTGGATGCACACTGTACTGTTGAATGCATGATTTCATTTATTGATGTTAATTATTTTGTTTACTGTTGTCTGGCAAGTGCACTGAGAGCTGCTGTACCGGAGTCAAATCCCTTGCGTGTCTACCCACACTTGGCCAGTAAAGTATCTGCATCTGAATGTGATATCCTGTGATGGAAGGAGCTTCAATTGGCAAAGCTGGTGGTAGGTTGAAAACGTTTCTCTCCTCCCCCTCTTCCTTGCCTCACTTCATATGTGAAGACTTCATTTCTCATGTTTTCTTCCCACTGCTGTTCCTTTGCTCAGCCGTTCCTTCCCACACAGCCTACATTCAGCACACAGATATTCATCCATAAGCCACACATGAACTTTGTGTTGTGATGTTGACATTTCCCTTCCTCTGATTCTACCACAGCACCCTTCCACATTGCTAGCTCACTGTGCAAAGGTTTTTGATTCATCTATCTGCATCATTGTCAAGATCAGGGACACTCAACATGGACCTTTTCATTGTGTTGGATCAACTTCCATTAACCCTGTCAGATTAATCCTTGGCGGTTCTGGCTGGGAATAATGGGAACTGGAATCCAATTCATTTGGGGTGCGTGGTTGGAGAGTGAACCATGTCCCTTTTGTGTCCAGGCAACCTCATCTTAGCCTCCTCCTATCCCAGTCTCCTTTTCTCAGACACTTTTGTTTCAAAGCAGTACAAGGATGTGACAGCCTAGGTGATCCCTTGCTGGCTTTGCTAAAGGATGTGCTGTAGACATTTATACGTAGTCCTCAACTTGTGACTGTAATGGAGGCTGCCCATCATGGTCATACTTTGTGATGATTGTAAAATAGGTTGGTGATGTAACCAACCCAATTCTACAATCTTTTTAGCAGTGGTTGTTAAACAAACAACATGAGCAACGAGCCCATGGTTCACTGTGGGTGAAGTTTTGCCGAAGACCAGAAGTAAATGTCAATTTCAGTAAAACTGTTGTAAAACTTGGTCAGGTGACAGCGGGAAGCTGCAAACAGTTGTAATGGCGGACTAGTTGATGGTCATGTGATTGCGGTGGGGGGGTGACTGTTGGGACTTCAAATTAAGCACATAAGGACCCCCCAGGTTGTCTATCGTAACTTCAAATGGTTGCTAACTGATCGAACATAAGTAGAGGTCTACCTATAATGGGTGCATTATAGTGGTAATATACTAAAAGCAAATAATATTGTATTCAGTCTCCAATAAGGAAGAAAAAACAGTAGTCCTTGTGAATGATTGTTAGGCTAGCTAGATCAATTTAACAATTTGGGATTAACATATGGATCTTCTTCTAACTAGTCCATCTTTTATGGACTACAAAATGGAAGGCCCATCTTGCATTGCCTCACAAGTTTTCTATGGTCAGTAATCCTTTAAATATACAGGACAAAAATGCTGAATCTGGTATAGAAGTGAAAAGTATTCCTTGCTATAGCTGGATTCAGCATTTTTAAAAAAGACCATACCCATCATCTGATGCATGGGGTACTCATTCCTGCCATGTTTTCTGATTGCTTGAACTAGCAGAGAGAGGGTAGATATTCCAGAAACGATTATGACTTTTGAGATGTCTCAAATTCATGGAGTACAAACTACCTGTCCGTTGCACCTAATCCTCCAAGCCATCTTTGACTTTTCCAGCTACCGCTATGCAGATTCATTTTTTCTTCTTCAAGAACTCTTTTCAGTGGTCTCTCTTCTCCTTTTTAACATTTATGTGAAGTTGCTGAGTGAGCTCATCCATCACCAAGCTGATGGTACCCAACTGTATATCTCTGCTTCTGGCAAATTAAGCAGTGCCGTTGATGTTATATCCCAGTGCCTGGAGACTGTAAGGGGCTGGGTGGGGAACAACAGGCTTCAAATGAACCCTGCCAAGATGGAGTGGCTCTGGGTTTTGGACCTGCCTGTTCTGAGGCAATACTATATTTGCTACTGGATGGGGCTGCACTGCTTTAAACAGGCTCAGTGCACAACTTGGGGTTCTTCTGAATGTATGACTCCTGTTCAAAGAGCAGATGGCAGTCATGCCCAGGAGGGCATTTGCAAAGCTTTGTATTGTTTGCCAGTTGGATCAGGAGGTTCTGCTCTTAGTCACTCATGCTATGTTTATCTCCTGGAATGACTACTGTAATGCACTCAACATAGGGCTACCCTTGAAGAGTATCCAGAAGCTTCAGCTGGGTGCAAAATGTTTAGAGGGGCACATATTATACCTCTGTTTTGCAAGCTTGTTCACCAGTTTGATTCCAGGTCCAATTCAAGGTGCTGGATTTGACCTGTATAGTCCTTCATGGCATGGGGCTGGGTTATTTGATGGACTTCCTCTTCCCAATTATATCTGCCCATCCCATCCCTTCCCATCCATCAGAAAAGGAGTGTTGTGGGTCCCATCTGTGAAGGAGTTACGTCAAATGGGACCAGGAGTCAAGTCTTTTCTGCCCTGGAACCTGCCCTGTGGAACATTAAACCCATGAGGTGAGATTGGCTCCAATTCTCCCAACCTTCCAGAAATCTTTTAAAACTTGGTTGTGTCAACAGGCCTTGGGATCACAAGGGAATGATAATTTGATTAGATATCTCCATTAGTTATAATCTGATACTCTTTCTTAACCATTTATATTAATATGTTTTTGTACATTGAAGGTTTTCAGAATAGTTTTAGGCTTGTTCTGTACTGTATACCAGCCAGAGTCACTTTGGGTGAGACGGATGGCCATATAAGTCTGATTAATAAATAAATAAATAGCCTTGCTTACCAATTACCTAGTTCATTCACCATTTGAAGTTATGATGGTGCTGAAAAAACAGCTTTTCAACCAAGCAATGCAGTTATGATTTTTGTGACATCCCTCAGTTACATTATGAGTTGTCTGATGCCTGACCCACAGCAGGTGCCACTATATTCCTTTCAGTGTATATTTCCCATTGCGCACTTAGTCTCCTTTAATCCCTTCCTCTCCAATGAATATAAATATAAACATTAATTCCCTTCTTGCTAATTATCTCAACACCAAGATGAGCATTTCTAAGGGTGAAAGAGTGGGGGGAAAAATGAAAGCACAATTGTGGTCACATGATTTCCACTTAGTGACCCCTTCACTTAACAACCAAGCTGCCAGTCCCAGTCATGGTTGCTAAAAGGGTACCTGTACTCAGAATTGCTAACAAAATGTGAGACAGCTCAATGTGACGCTGGATAGTTGGAGTGGGAAGGCTTCACAAAAGTGACTCAACATTATTGCCATCATGAGTGTCCCTGGGCATAGGAGTGGGCAAGTGACATCACCCAACGATGTCTGCAGAAAAAGTACTTAAAACACTCCATCTGTGTGATGATATCAGAACATTGATGGCATTGTAACGCTTGCAAGCAAGAGCACGTACAGCCAACAGCAGTGAAGCCAAAAGGGCAGCAACCACATGGCGACTCATTGCTTAAATGACTCTGTGATGTACTTGTGTCCTTTTGCCTGACACAAATAAGTAATAAGTCACAGCATTTTGCATGATGGTGTGGTGAAATATGTTTTGACCTTTTTGGGGAGCTAAGTCACCTTGAATTTGGTGGCATACAAATCATGTCATAAATAATGCACTCTAGCTCTTAGAAGGAGGATAGTGGAGTGATCTCTTCATTGAGGCTGATCCTGTTCTCCGTTCTAGACTTAGCCAGTCCAGTTTCTCACTTTAACTCCTACATTTAATGTGTAGAGGTAATCAATCATCAATGCTCTTAGTTCAGTCATCAAAAATATTTGCTGATAAAATAAATGTGGGGTGCGTATGTTTGCATGTAAGTTTGTGAAATAGAATTATCTGAACACTGTACATTCTATAAATTATTCAAGTGAGAGTGACACAGAAGATTTTGAACCTGATGGCTAAGTTTCCACAACTCTCTTAACCAGATGTGTTAAAAGGCAGATGGCCTCATTTTCATAATCTGCTAAGACTGGGTATTTTTAACTGGAGAATACTTTTATTGGGTGAATGGACAGACCCCAGGGAATGCCCCCAAAGAATCAAGATGGCAGTCACAACCATGCAATCAAAGCCTCTCCTTGGGTTGCAGTTTGCTGTGCATGGTTGTGTGTGCCATTTTGATTTTTTTAGTGCCTTCCCTGCTGCAATGGTATGCGAGAATGACCTTGGGACCCAGAGATGCTGCCTAGGGAACACTCAGATAAGAGAGGGCTTAGCCTGCAGCTGGACAGTGGACAGGGCTGTAGACTCAGAAAAGACACCACCACCCCTAATTTCTCAGGGTTAAGAAGATGGGCGAGAGTTGCACTTTCAGATTCTGTTAATATAATATTAAAATCAAGTAGAATTAGCTGATCTGGTTGTGCTTCCTGTCTTCTCTACGTAATAAGGCTGACACCTGCATACAAGCCTAGTGGATCAGTCCATAAGATTACAGTACTTTACCATAAAATGCAATGTACAAAAGGGTTAATTTAGGACTGTGAAGCACACTGAATGAATCTAATCAGTGAGAAGTAAATGCAAATTTGTCCTTTTTCACTCTCAACGCACACCATCCACACACATACACACAAACCCAACAACTTTATTAATTTCTCTCTTCTGGTTTTTGCCACTCCATCTTTCCAGTTGTCCTTCCACGCAACAATATTTTCTCCATCTCTCTCTCCTCACTTATTCTGTTTTTTTTTTTTTTATTCACACAATTGGAATTCAGATTTGCAATTCTTCTTCCTCTTTTCTCTCTGCATTGCCTCCGGCTCTTTCTCCTTTCTCCAGTCTCCTAAACTAACATTCAGACTAGTTCCAATGAAGAACGATGTAATCTGCCCAATAAGGCTGAACCTAGCATTTGCCATAGCTTGAGTGTCCCCAATACTAGAAAAAGTTTTGCAAGGAAGGCAGAAAGCCATTTATTTTCAGTCCCAGTCACTGCCCTAAAAATAAATTTTCTTCCTTCTTACTGGAAAAAAACAAAACACCACCACCACCACCAAAGCATCTGAGAACTGAAAAAAAAAGGAAATTCAGTGTGTTGGGAATGGAATTCTGAACAGTATTCAATTTGTCTTAGAATTTTCTTTCCCAGTTTTTTTGGGAGGCTTTGCAAGGAAGAAGGAACATGCTTAGGTTTAGCTGCATAGAAAATCTGTCCGCCCACCAGACAGGATGCCCAATACATGAAAATAAAAGAAATTTTGATTAACTGACTCACCAAGCTAGGGAGGGAATTAAAAGGCACAGAAACGCATTATTTTCACACATATGTATAGGCTCATAAGGGGAGGTTCTCCCATTAACTGGCCTTCTGGCATTTTAGGGGGCTGCCCCAATTTTGTGCTATCTGCATGACTCACTGGTTCCTCAAGCAGCAGGAAAAGGCAGCTGAGAAGAGGGGGAGAAAGTCCAAAGATGAGACATGGGAAGAGTTGTCATCAGCATGGCAAGGGAACTCAGAAAGGTGGGCACATCCGTGAAGATTAAGAACTTCATATTAACAAAATCTGAGAACCTGCTTCCTGCAGAGGGGAAGTAAGTGCCCCTCCATGGAGGTACCAGAGAAGATACAAAGGCAGTTAACTCTCTCCTTGCCTTGCATTATCTAATTTCAAGCATTATCTGATTTCAATAAAAATTATCCTCAAGCATTATCTGATTTCAATAAAAGAGAATATAGGTAGGTAGGCATTGAACTGTGGAATCCTTGGTGGCCTCTGAGCTTGATTGTTTGCTGGCAGATGTTTCATTACCTGGCTAGGTAGCTAGTACTGAGGAGGTTACTAATAAAATATTTGTAGCTCAGGGTTGAATTGCGGGGTCTAAGGTGCACTGATGATGTTACCTAGATTGGAAATGAA
The DNA here is from genome assembly GCA_032468055.1 of Acrochordus granulatus. NCBI lineage: Eukaryota > Metazoa > Chordata > Lepidosauria > Squamata > Acrochordidae > Acrochordus > Acrochordus granulatus. The sequence continues at coordinate 102,756 of JANHZU010003731.1, forward strand.
ACATCTGCAGAAAAACAATCAAGTTCAAAGAGCACCTAGGACTTCATTGATGAGGTTGGCTAGTGGAGTAATGAAACATCTGCCAGCAAACAATCAAGCTCAGAGACCACCAAGGCTCCATTCTCTAATTTAGTAGCACTTAGGATCATAGTAGATCCATTGAGTTAGCAGGCCAAAACACCAATGATCAATTTCTCTTCTTCTTGAGCTCATCTGATAAATCTTTATAATGCCATCCAAGACAGGGGCTTCATCTCTTGACAGCAAAGTTTGCCAAGTTCTGACATGATCACAAACATACAATGAGCATACCTACTTAGAAAAAATCCTCAAAAAGCATTTAAAGCACACACGTGGATTATTCTGTGTGTGTGTGTTTTAATCATTACTCAGGTGTGGAGGTGGTTAGCAAACAAGAATCGGCCTCAAATTGACTCTTCGTACCACTCCATTGTCCAAAACTGTTTTTTTCTTTTTTTAATTGAACACTGCAAAGAAATTATATAAACAAGTACAGAAGACTACATGAAAAAAGAAGAAGAAAAAGTATTATACAGAAGCAAATACATAAACCAGGGATTTTAAAATGTCATGGAGGCTATAGGTTTCTAAAACATGACTTTGTTGTGAATAAAATACAATACCTACATTGTATCACTTTCTGGGAATTAACAAATAAATGTAAGCTAAAATGATAATCAAAACCATGGTCAACACAATATGAGTCACTAAATGGAATTGTATGGTATAAATTCAGTCCGTACGACTAAAATATTTCCTGAATTTAATATTTCATAGGCTTGGAATATTGATTCTGTACATAGTGTTAGGGGTACAGAAATACACGTTTCAGTGAATAATCCTCACTTCCTCTCAAGTTCTCCTGACAGATCAATATCAAAAGCCATAGAATGGATTTCTGAATTACCGGACGAATTCCTGAGATGATATTCCTGCAAATTCAGGACTCTTCCAGAGAAGCTTCAACACCATTTCACATGAAGGCAATAAAGATCACAGCCAAAGACAGAAAGCTAACTCTGCTCTAATCAGCAAATGTCTGATGGTTTTGCCAAAAAGTTGAGTTATAACATTGATGACCCATGTAACAGTCTCTGTTGGCTTTGCTTGAGTTTGGGAATGGCTGCTAATTACTACTGCTGCATTAAATTGGATGCCAAAAACTATCGGCTATCGCCCATCCAAGTAAGCCATTAATGGACAAGATAAAGAAGAAAAATGAGGAGTCAGGATATATTACCCAGGTAAAGAGGGAAAGAAGGGACAGATATTTGAAAAAGCAAAAATGGTTTAGTACAGCACAAAGGTCAGCATGGAACGAAGGATGACTCAACATGAAGGCGGTTCCTTGTTTCTAAGACCTCCTGCTATTAAATGAACAGAACACTGCTGTCGTTAAATACGGGAGGAAACACTGAATCAAGGTGGTAACTCTACGTGAGAAAGAGGAATATTGTTGGGATATCCTGGGGTAAAAGCCAGGTTTTTCTTAAAAAGGAAGAAAGATGGGTCATGTCAATCCAAAAAAGGTGATCTTTCACATTAAACATTTCATTCTGGAAGCAGCTCTGATGGGTCATTTTCCAACTGGCTGACCTGCATCCTTTTAAGTCACTCGTTGCCTTCCTGCAAGCCCCATAATAGCTTAGAGATGGTCTTTGGCCATCGTAATAAGAGCCCAACAGAGAAACACCTTCAGCTCTTCGGCAGGTCATCAACCTGTTGTGCTCATCAACCAACAACATTTCGCCCCTGCAGCACTGCTCTTCTATAAGAATGGTCTAGACTCATTTCTGCTCAGCTTCTGCAGCTTCATAAATGTTCAGAGTTAAACGCTGATCAAAAAGGTAACTATGGTTCTCTACGGTAACACAGAATTACAGGAATTAGACCCAGCGAGAAAGCAAGCAACCGTAAATTAGCTATTTCATTTTCTCTGTTTGCATGAGAGACTTTATATATAATCTGCTCCTAAGTAGTTGCTGGTATTTCAGGTTGTCACAAGGTGACCAGCATGGATCTGAGTTTATGCTAGAAAACCATTCTTAGTGACTCTGACTGCCCTTCCTTGAATGACAGAAATATTTTCAATCAGTAAGTTTCCACGTCTATATTCACCCTATGGAACAAAAGAGGCATTGTAGGATCTAATAGTTTCTAAAGTGGATTAAATGCCATGCAGTGTTTCATTTCAAACTGAATTCACAAGGGCTGACATCTTTTGCTTCTGATCAATATTTGAATGGAAAGGAAAGCTGAAAATTACTTTGCTTCACTGAATTATTTCTTTGTGCTGAGATGGAAATCCAGTTTCAGTCACTTGCAGTAAATGTTGGTGATTTTCTCAGCTATGGAACATTAATACCGAAGCGCCATTCCAACGAGTCAACAACAAACACTGTGTAATTTCTCTTCTTTAACTTGGCACCAAGTTATACAATGTATGGACAATACTTTGCAAAGAAATCCAGCCTGTGAGTGTGGAACGGCAGCCGTTTTGAAATGCTTTATTTAGAAAGCGATGTAACAGGTTACCATGGTTTCTCCACCCCCTTCCATTTCCAACACTTCTGAATAAATGTTAGCCATGATTTTTTTTTTTTTAAAAATGGTATAATCCTATTGCAGTGCAACAAAAAGATTCACTGTATTCCAAAATATGTAATAGGTATTTTCCTTTATATTTAAGGTCAATCTTGCCCTTGGGGTTTTTGAAATTAATATAAAAGAGTCATATCTGATTAAGGAAATGCCTTCTTTTTTAAAAAAAATGAAATATAATATTCCTTGAAATAACTGCTAGTAATAACTGAGCTTAACAAGGATCTTGCTATTTTATTACATTGGGACAAATGAAATAAGGTTGTTTCATATCTAGCTTGATGAGGACTTGGAGGAATTGTAGTGCTCCTGTTATCCAACAGTGGCAATGTGGTCCCAGATCTTGAAGAATTGATTGATAAGTATTAGAATCATTGGACATCTTATGTTGACCACATACTTTATAGGTTGACTTTTCTTTATAGTAGGAAGACCGTAGAAAAGATGTTTGGGAAAATAGTAGTATAGTCCTTGGCTGGTGAAGAAACAGATTCTGCTGAAGATAGTTCAGATTTTAGGGTAGGAAAGTAGACACCACATTTCCACCCATGAATAAAGTCTGAAGGAACTTGGGAGGTTGAGTCTGAAGAAAACAAGACTGAAGAGAGACATGATGGCAGTAGTGAGGTATATGAAAAGATGCCATACGAAAGAAGATCAGGCATCTTTTTCCACTGCTATGGAGAGGAGGAATAAAAACAATAGGTACAAGCTGAAGCTACCAAAACATTTTGAAGATACTATCTAGACAATAGTAGAACCTCTATAGAGGTTGTGGGTTCCTGAGAAGTTTTTAAGAAAAGGCTGAATGGATCTCATTTAATTGGCTTTTCTGCACATTGAAGAAACTTGGACTAGATGATTCTTGTGTTTCCTTCCAATTCTGCCTGTCTATGATATTGTGCCATAGGGTGGGTGGATGGGAATAGTAAAAATATCAGTTATTGGATCTAACTTCTCAGCACTCATTGGAATGCTCTGTTGGGCATGGTGGCGGCTGCCAGAAAAGTTGAAGTTGCCTTCCAAGCTAGTTCCAAGCCATTAGACAGTGGTTTCCACAAATCGGAATTGGCTTCCAAAGTTTCAGGTTGGAGTTGGCTTCCAAGCTACTTCCCAGCCACTTGCCTAGTAAACCAGATATTTAAGGTGGGGCTGAACCTAATGATCTCTTAGAGCTCTCCTGCAGCTGCCTGTCTCAGTCTCCACTCACCCCCAAAAAAGATTTGTCCTTCACAAGTGGTAGATTTATTGATGTCCAAGATTTGCAGTTGGCAGTCAGCAGCAAGATATCTTTCAGACTCCACCAGCGTCAATTTATTGAGTGTAACTTTCCATGTCCACCCACTTGGTCGATGACTCTCCGATTAGAAATCCCATTGGGATTGCAGGCACAGCATACGCCCCCACACTTGGGAGGGCAAGCTCTGAAAAACACTTGGTGCTACACCGAGCAAGATGCTGTTACCTTGGCAATTGTTACCGAGAGTTACAGAGAAAGGGAAGGGGGGTAGGCGGGATAGAAAAAGGCACCACTATAGACCTAAAGATGAAATCTCCGATATTTAAAAATAAGTGAGATGGTGGTAAAATGACTTGACTTGCACATTGTGCAAAAACTGGGACGGTAGTATATTCAAGTATCCCAGCCACGTCCAGTGACATTAAGTAGGGTTCAGACACTCTTCAAAGATGGTTGAACTCCAGTTGCATCCAACAGCATGTATGCTAGTTTGGTTTCGATTCATTGAATTCTGGGAAGGTACAGGTTCCCTGGACTAAAGCAAATCTTGATGAAGATGAAAATGCCAGTTGAGGCCATCAAGCCAAGAATCCTTCTCAATACAGAAATATAAGATGAAGCATTTCCAAAAGATGTCTTCCAAACCTCTTCCTGAACACAGCCCATAAAAGAGATCCACCATTACCCTGCTAAACATCCAACCATTCAAACCATTTTGAAACTTTTCCCAACATTCACTTAGATTCTACCTTCTAGTAACTTACATCCAATTTTTTCCTGGAATGAGAGAGGAGACATCTTGATCTTCTTGTGTGTGAAACCTGTTTGGTATTTGAAAAACACCAGTATGGTCCCTCTCAATCACCTTTTCTGAAGAAAAATATAATACAGTGGAACCTCCGATTGCGAGACTGATCCGTTCCAGAAGAAAGCTCTTAGTGCAAAATGAGGCGTGGTGTCACAGCGGATTAGTGCCACCAGATATGTCGTCCAGAAATGGCCAGCACTCTGGCAGGTTCGATCTGCAAGCTCCGCATGATGGGGTGAGCATGGTGTGAGCGCCCGTCACTTGCCTCAGCTCCTGCCTACCCAGCAGTTCGAAAGCACATGAAAATGCGAGTAGATTAATGGGGACCTCCTTTGGAGGGAAAAATTGCTGGTCGACAAATCGACGGAGGAGCGACTCGGCGCGACGGAACACCGAAGTTGGCGCAAAAAGCTTGCCCGTCCCGGAGATGGAGCAGGAGTCTTGGAGGACTCCCCAGAAATGAACATCGCCGGCCAGTCGAGGGGGGTGGGGTAAAATTTAAAAAAAAGTATAATCACTAACCCATGTAAGCCGCCAAGAGTCTTTGGAAATTGGCGGCATATAAATATGTTTAATAAATAAATAAATAAAATGCTTTTCAAGCGAAACAAGGTCTCCCAAAGGAAACAATGGAAAGTCGGACAATCCGTTCCACACCCCCAAAAATATTCACCAAAAAATCATTTTCAATGGAATTT
>JANHZU010003732.1:27429-39015 GCA_032468055.1 Acrochordus granulatus
CGTCTTCTACTTGAGAAAAATCCAGTCCAGGTGCCTGTTTTTTAAACTTTGTTGCGATGCAATTACCCTGGACGAGTAAGAGTCTTCACAGATATCTTGGAGCAAATGCAAAAAAATATGCTTTTATTTTCTTTTGGTTATGTAAACAACTAGGAGAAAAGGATATCAAGTTGGCTAGAAAATGGCTTCATAAATGGCAAATATGAAAATGTCTGCCACATGGTGAATTCTGCAAAAAAAATAACCATGGACTTTTCTGTAATAATAAGGAAAGAATCCTAATATTAACAAATGACAGGTTTATCCATTCATAGTGGTTTTAAAAGCAATTTATTAAGGTTATCAGCAAGAATAACATTTCCTTTCTTTTTAAAGAAACATATTCATGGAAATTTGTTTGATGAACACTTATCAACCATAATGAAGAAAATTAATGAAATTTGGAGACAAACACAGCACAGACTACCTAATGTATAGAACAAGCAATGGATGCATATGACTACCCACTTTTAGAAAAAAAAACATAAAATGGTTCTTGATCTCATTCATGTTGGTATCATTCTATTTATAACCCTAGAGTTTTTGCTTACACTCATTGCATTTATTAACTTTAATAGGTAGAGCTTTTTGTATCTTTGCCTGTATCAAGAAGTTCTGGTATAAGGTTCTTATCCTTTTATGACTGGAAGAAAAGTTTGCAATCCTGTTTCTACAACATGAATCATAAAAGGAAGATGTCAGTGAGCTTATATAACATCCAATGATCCTAGGAAAAAAATCAGGGGAATACAAAAGGAGCACAATGCTTTTTTGAATAGATGAGCATAGCCCTACACACTTAATACTTGAAACCATTATAATAGTTCAGATAAAGTCTTATTCAAATTAAACTAAATTCTTAATTGATGGAGATTTACTGAGAACAATATGAAATGATGGCCACTGATTTCTTCTAGGGTGTGTATTTCATACTAATGGAGGATATAAACTGGAGAAATGGGGGACTTATCTCAAGCAGGTGAATGACTCCAATGGAACAGCTCCTGTATATTGGAAACAGGACTGTTGTTGTTGTTTGTTTGCTCAGTCATGTCTGATTCTTCGCAACCCCATGGACAGCAGCACCAGGTCTCCCTGTCCTGCACTGCCTCCTGGAATTGGATGCCCAATTCCACACCCATCACATCTACAATGCTATCTAACCATCTCATCCTCTACCGTCCCCTTTTCCTTTTGCCTTCAGTCTTTCCCGGCATCACAGTCTTTTCTAATGAGTCCTCTCTTCGCATTATGTGGCCAAGTATTTTGAGTTTCAGCTTCCGTATCTGTCCTTCCAATGAGCAATCAGGGTTGATTTCCTTTAGGATGGAACAGTACTACTCTTTTCTATTTTGCATTGATCACGTACACCATCTGTGAGCAATTCTAAATTCTTAGGGTGTTTCAATAAAGATGGCACAATGCTTCCTAGATCCATTGCCAAGAGTACCACAGAAAAAAAACTGTTCATTTTCATGGCTGACATTTACTTGGTAATTTTGCTAAATCATGCAGTTAATTTTCTCTAAAGTGCTTACTATATATGTGTGCCTGATTCAGTATTATTATCTAATAAAATTTATATGACTGGCTTTCATGTTTTTCCCCAGTTCATATTCAGATTGACGATGACCTCGCAGCTGCTGGATTCTAAAATTAGCCATAATGATGCATTTCACTACAATAATTAATTATCTAAACTGAGGAAATTGAGTGGTAGAGCTGGTGCACATGCTGCTAATTATCTTGTATTATGTTATTTTTTCTGTGCAAATAAAGAAATATTGTGATAGTTTTAAATATGGTTTTTATTAGCTAATGTTCTTGTTAAACATCTTTCTTCAGTTTTAAAATAAAACATGGGCTTTTGAAAATCTTATTCATTCATTAATAAATGATGATTAATCCTCATTAACTTGCTTTACAAAACTGAAAATATATAATTCAGCTGGATACTTCTCTAACATGAAAGAATAATTAATATATTTGTCATGGCATAAAAAATATATTTATCCTTTCTATTCTGTTTGCATTTATCTGTTTTTGTTTATTTTAACAGCATGGTTTGCTAAAGATCTATAGAAATAAACATGGGATTATATATATTTTTCATAAATATTTGGAAGAAAGCAGAATTCATTCTAACTGCATGAATCAGTTCTCAGTCTGTAGGATACCATGAACAATCTCTATTTTCATAATCATAAATTAACTAATATTAGCAGCAAGTTAATTTATGAGACTTCCAATGAAGAATGGCTTTTTAGAAGAGCTTTTAACAAAGCCTAGATAAAATCTGATTGTGGTTTTCTCTGTGTGTTTATGCTTCTTCCCTTTTGTGCTTCTATGTTTGGATTATATTTCCCAATGATTTAATCTAATTTTTGATTTGGCAATTTATATTATTATGCTTGTTGCACAATCATTCAGACATTTAGACTGATTTTGACATTTTTATCCACCTATCAAGTCCTTCTCAAGGACCTGGGATAGCAGATGTTGTTTGATGATGTTAAGGATATTGTCATAGGGTCTAAGTTGTCCCATGTAAAGGTGCCTTTTGCAATTGACTGGTGATGATTTTGTCAATGCCAATGATGTCCTCCAAATGTTTTGGGAATGCACCTAATGTACCTATCACTATGGTACTATCATTGCTTTATTTTTGCCACAATAATTCTACTTCTATTTGCGGGTCTTTGTATGTTGTTATTTTCTCCAGTTCTTTCTCTTCTATTCTGCTGTCTCCAAGTATTGCAACATCCACTGTCCAGACTTTTTTGTCTTTCATGTTGATAATTGTTAAGTCTGAGGTATGGCAGCTGCTTGTCTGTTTTAATTCTAAAGTCCCAGAGAACATTAGCTTCTTCATTTTCTATTATGTTGTCTATTTTGTGCTCCCACCAGTTCTTGCTTTCAGGTAAATGGTATTTCTTGCAGATATTCCAATGGACTTTGTTGCTGCTGTTTGTAGTTAGTCTAAGCAATCTTGTTGTGGCAGTTAACTAGGTAGTCCACTGTTTCTTTAGCTTCTTGGAGAGGCGGCATTTGCTGTCTGTTAGTGATTCAACTTTATTTGGAGGTTCTGCCTATAGCATGCAGTTCATGCTTGTACTTGCTGATCTTCTTATTTATAGCTGTTATTTGCTGTTTTATTATTTCCAGTGCTTTCTTAATCTTCATTTTTATACGTGATATTCATTGATCAGGTGTTCTACTGAGATTATTAAAAAATTACCCTCCTGTAAATAGAATCCATTAGATCTGCTTCCACTTATGGACAAAGGGGTGCTGCATTCCATGAAACTGCTCTCTTTATCCCTTTTTATTTTCCATTCTAACAGACAACCAACTTATTTTTTTCATGTTTTTCATCTCATTTTCAATCTTTATTGCCCCTCTGTGATCTCATTCTTGTTAGTCTCAAACAGAGATGGGGAACATCATTTAAAACATAAAGATGTCTTAGAAAAAAGACACCTTGGTCCAGAATCCATCTATTTGTAGACACAGCCATATCTATTTGCATTACTACCCTTCCCACAAGCTTTCTGCTCCTCCCAAAAGTACTAAATGCTTCCATTACTCTTTAAAACACCATATTCAACTTTCCCAGTTGGTCATTCTGGATTAGAGGAACCTCTGGAGAAAAAAATAAAATGCTTTCATTTCCAATAGACCCAAAATCTATAGATGAGTGCTTTGAAGTTCCTTTCTGGACCATGTCTAGAATTATGTTTTATCCCTTGGTGCCTCCCAGATCATTTGTAAATGGCTTGTGATAGTCTTACCTAGTAGCAATACAGTGCTTCAAAGGATACTTGATGGCACTCTAATCTAGTGTTTCTCAACTTCAGCAACTTTTAAGATGTGTGGACCACAACTCCCAGAATTCCCAGCCAGCATGAAGTTGCTGAGGTTGAGAAATACTGCTGTAACCTAAATCAAAAATGCTTTACAATAATGCTGGAAAAAGAGCACTGTGAGAATCAAAAATGTGTCTCAATCCAATACTATAGTTCTATTTGTTTATTTATTTGTAACCTTCCTTTATTATTTTTATAAACAGCTCAAGGCAGTGAACATATTTAAACACTCCTTCTTCCTCCTATTTTCCCTGTTCTATTGTTTAGAATGACAAGCTGGAGGGTCTTGAGAAGAGCACCAGCTGTCAGTCTCTTGCAGGTGCCAGAAGATACCAGTTGGTGACCTGAGCTTTGTATTGTCCCGTTTCACAATCTGTAAGCTCTTTTTTGCAAAAAGCTGCTTTGCATATGGGAATGCTTTCAGTCTGAGTTGCTTGCTCTGCTATCCCCTACCCTGTCTTCACATCTCCTATTCTTAGGTCAGCTAAGAACTGGAACTCCTCCAAAAGAGCTAGGTCCTCATTGCTGCATTTTTATTGTATCTGTGGTCTTGCTTTCCAAAGAGAGATACAGTATTTCCAGGCTGAAGCAGTGCTTTGCAAGTTTCAGAAGATATTTGATTATTATTGGTCAATTTCAAAAAATAATATCTTCTAAACATGTAGGAAGGAAAGAAATCTAAAATTTTAGTTTATTAAGTACAAATCTTTCACATCAGGGTGCTAATATTAATTGATGACTGGTTCATACTCATAATAGTTGATGCTACATTAATGGTTCCCCATCATAGTTTTAGATGTTTTAAGCCATCTGCAGACTGCAGGCTTTCTCTCTAGTATGCATAAATGGTTTTTGTAGTCAAGGACGGTTTTATCATTTTAACTGATCTCCTCTGAAGAAGATCAGAGATCAAGATAAACTTATTTATGTATTAATTAGACTGCTCTAATGTATCACAACTCTGGGCATCACATCCCACAATCTGATTTGATATTCTTGCCTTTTCTCTAACAGCTCTATCAGACCTCTGGGAGAGGTTATCTACCAATTGGGGTGAGGTATCATCTGTATATTAATCATATTCAGTTATGCATCTCTATGCAGGCCAGAAATATTGTGAAAATCTTGATTTGGTGCCTGAAAGTTGTGAGGAGAATCTGAATGGGATAAAATGGGCTGAAGCTCTCTGCTTGGTTTTTAACTCTAGATGAGATGATGCTTTCCTTGCAGGAGCATCTGTGGTTACTGTTTGGTTCGCAGGTGATTACCATACTCAGAAGGCCTTCACTTTGTTTCTGCTGGTGCTCTGATTGTGACTGTACCTGGAGCAGGAGACCCTGGCAATATTAACACCTACCCTCATCACCACTAGATTAGACTACTGCAATGGGGCTGCCTTTGAAGATTATTCAGAATCTACAATTCATGCAGACTGCAGCAGCCTATGAGTAGGCAGATGAGAGGCTTCAATTGTGGCCACCCACCTTCATTCATTTTTTTTCACCCTTTCCCATGGATATTCCTGCCTAGATATGTAATACATACATACTTCTTTTCTAAGCACACTTACGCTGCCCTGCCCCACCACACATTAAGGAGAACAACTACTGCTTGTTTTACTCATCAGGAGATGCTTAGTGAGAGGGAAAAGGAAACCATGATAAATGAGGGCTTGATAACTGGGCCAGTGCAATTCACACAAGCATATTTTCTGTGAATCCAATTTAATGTAGCTGTCTAGCTATGCACTTTGAATAGCAGAAGCATGCCATAAGGCATAAGGCCTTGAAACTCTGATCTAGTTACTCAAGGACTGAAATGGAGTCTTGCAGTGGCAGCTACTTGATATCTAGCTGATGCCAAAGCTTTCCAGATGCCAATGTCACGCCTGTCTAGCTTTCTCTCAGTGGGCTTCAGATTTATAATCTCAGGACAAAACTACCCTTTGCCCTGAGCTCCATGAAAGGAAGGACAGAAGAAAAAAGTGAACAAAAAAGGAAGCATTACCCAGCATCAGATTTATTACAACATAATTTTTGTGGATTAGAGCCCCCCAAAAATATCCATTCATACATGAAATATTTTCATTGTCCTCAAAATACTTTGTTAAAACAATTCATGTTCGTTTGAATGAGTGGTCTTTTTGTTAATCATTAATATATTAATGGGATTACAAAGCATCTTCTAACAAAGGCACTCACTTGTGTGAAATTAGCTATTTAGTTTGCTATGAGAATAATTTCATCCATGTCTTCAATTCATATTTAATAGCTGGACTTGTTCTTGCTCAGTAATTTAATTCCTTATAATTAAGTAGTAGTTCAATTACTCCATATAAATAACAGCAATTCAGTTACTCACAGCTTATTTTATCCCAGTTTTCCTTGACAAGAAATTTATATTTAGAAATCTCTCCTGTATCATTAAGCTTTCCTTGCTATCCCTTTTTGATAATAGTTTGATTGCTTATAATATACAAAAAGAAAAAAAGAAAACTAAATGACAAAAAAAAATAAAGGGGATATATATAAATTGTAAACATATTGTCATTTTCAAATATTGGAAAAAGCTGCCATAAACACAGAAGAAAATGATTTTCTGCTGCAAAATGACAGGTTTCTGAAAGCAGAAACTGTTTAACAGTGGGAATGACTGCTTCAGAGAATAATGGGCCTTTCATTGTGAAATAGAGGTTGCATGATCACCCATCAGCAGTAAAGTGGTGGCAGATTTTTTATCCCAGCAGATCAAGAATGGGCCACCATTTTTTGTTTTTTGTTTTGTCACCCTTGTGATTGCACCACTGAATTTTTCTTTCTTGTTTTTAAGGTAGGAAAAGGAAAAGCTTCCCAGAATCACTCTTAATAGTGAGATGGGCAGCATATAAATTTAATAATTAAATAATTAAACGCTCAAACCCCAGGAAAACATATTTTTACACCACTTTACATTACCATCTTCACAATCTCAATTCTCGTTTTCCCAAAGAATTATTACCTGCAGATCCCATTAATAAAAAGTTAGGAACACTTGTACTATATGAACACTAAAATTACTTTCATGATTCAAAATTGGGAATAATAAGGAAAACAAGTGAATATAAAATGAATGTTATCCAGATGCCTTTCTACATATCTACAGTGTGGTTACATCTGGAAAACAAGTTCTGACTATCCCACCTCAAAAATGGTTAGGGATTTAAAGTACTTTCTCCCCAAATCCCAGCCATGTGATAAAACAAAGTTTTAAAGGAAACAAGGTGTGATCCATGTGTGAAGAGGGGGAGAAGCCTAGAATCATTATGTAATAATGAAGGAAGGGCAACCCCCTTGAGGTCAGTTAAATTATATGTCAAGGTCAGAAGTTTAGGCAGGCGGAAGGAAAAATTCTTGTAACCTAGAAGTATCTATTAAAACTATAGAATGGGGATTACTTTTGTCTGGCTCATTTCCTTTCAAATCCAACAAAAGTACTGAAAAAAAATATGATAGAGGCTTGGAATATTCTATATTATATACTGTTTAGCAAGCTTTTTCCCCTTTCCTCCAAATATCATTTGTACAGTACAGCAACTGGAACTGAACGACAGTAAATTCAGTTCTGAAAACACCCCAGGAAAGCATGAGGTCAGGGCTGCTGGATTTTTTTCCAATACCCTAATAGCAGTTTTGGCCTGGGTCACATGACCATGTGGGGGACCTTAAGAACGGAGCAGTCAGCAGCATTCTGAACCACTGCCTCATCTATAGGGATTCATTGGGAGAATGCTTTCTTCCTCAACCCACAGCTGGACTCATTGATCTCCTTCTGTTTAATTTCGGAGAGTTAGCTTGTTGACAGATATTTGGAGTCTTAGTACCTGTATATATTTCCTTTCCAACAATCTGCTGTGTTGTAAAGAATGGAAAACTCTTACTCTCAAGTTGTAGTTAGTATGCAACTAGTTTTTGCTACTTTTTGTATACTTTTTGCTACCTCAAAAAGTGGTGGAGATTATTTTTGATGGCTTTTTTGGTTTCTTTAATATATTTCCATACTGTCTGTCTTGTAGTGCATCCTCAGTTGTTATACTAAGTTGTTATAACATTAATTCAAACAAAATACAGTTATACAAAAACAATACAGCACAATGAACCAACATATACATGAGAAACTCAGTGGTAGAACTGTGCAGTATTCCTACCTTCGAAAGTAATAGCAGCTGGGACTCTGGTTCATTCCTAGAGTTGTTGCCCAGCATTAAAGGATTGGGAAGCACATCATTTTTCTCTGCAAATACTGACTTTTTATTCTAATGAAGGCAAGTATTATAATGCTTTGTTCTAGTATGGAATACCTGCCTGAGTACAAAAAATGAACCTAGCATGTGCTGGAAAGCACCTATCCTGAGAAAACTTGATGCTTAGTAAGGTTAGGCCTTGAGAAGTTCCAGAGAATATTAGAGTTGGAGGTTAAATGGAATCTGATACAGGCTGAAGAAAGCAGTGGAAAGTTATTTCCATGCTATTTCCAAGAAGACTATGTATCAGTGAAGTTATGAAGAATCATATTACTAATATGTAAGTTTTTCACTCTAAGACTAGATCCACACTGATAAATAATTGTGGATTCTCATTGACTTGTTCCTTCATACCACACTGTTGTTTATAATTCCCGGGTTTGCCTTCTCTTTCTCTCTTTTTTCTGGAAGAAGTTTGCCTATTTTGGTTTAGAAGTATAGGCTGTCTCCAGTGTACACTTAAACCATTAATTCTATTTTTATATATACAACATTTTGTAAAGTGTGTTTTTGATGACATATTGATAACATATGACATTTTGATAACGTATTGGCAGAATAGATGGGTCTACAGAGCTTAGCATCTAGCAGTTCTAACTTTTTCAAGGCAAAAACCTTTCATACCTTTTTTCACTAGACTTTTAGTTATCTCTTAAAGTATTATTCTGGCAGTCATTCTGAAAAAGAAGTCAGCATATTACTAAAACAGTACTTAACAAAAGGATGGTATAGTGTTATATAATGCCAAGGCTCTACTTTAAAAAAAGTTCTACCCATGATCATTGTAGCAATGTTTTTACCTTAATTAAACCCTTCCAGTTCAAAACAAAAGAGCTAAACCAAGGGAGAAGAGAATTTATATTATTTTGAATGGATCTGTCTAAAAAAAGTGGCTACATTTTCTGAGCTCTGATACAGACACTGGATCTTAAAACTTGTTGGAAAAACAAAATGGTAGACTTGGTGATAGAAAAATCCAAAAGAAAAGATCTTATCTCTAGGATCCCAAGTGCCATTTTCTCTAAGCTGTCAAGTTAAAACACCTAGATGCTGTGTACAATTTAGAAAGCTCTACTTTGGAGAAGTTGTCAAAAAGAGAAAACTGTGGACAGAATAACACTAGAATGTTCCTTGCACAAGCTGCATGTATCAGGTGTTTACTTTGTAAGAAATATTCTTGGTTTAATCAGATAAGCTGGATGCAGAAGCAAAGTAAAAGAAATAGATACAGCACATGCTGGGAGGCAGATATGCTGAAATAGCTAGTGCTCCAATGAATCAACATGTGTACACTAGTGATGACTGCTTCTATAAATAGCATGAGGAAACAGTGCATCACAATGCCTGATATCCCTTACTCTCTTATATGCACATGTAAGAGGGTAGATATTTCTGTGGATTTCCCAATAGATTTCAGTTTTATTTAAAGGGGCTTAGACAACATAATGCTTATGCTTCTATATTCTTACCTGATGGTACCATTTTAGCAAACCAGGGTCCTATCATATGTGGAAGGAGGATTTTTAAAATGCATGTCCCCCCAAAGATAGATGTTATTTCTTAAAATAATCAGATTATTAGACAGATCAATGCTTTTCTTTCAGTGCAATTGAATTAATAGATTAAAACTGTAATCCCAAGAATTATTTCAGTATTTGGGGTTTCTCTGGATGTTCCCATTTCCTGGGCTGCGAATTCTAGATGAAAAAAAATAATGGAAGTGATAAAGAAGAAGGGAGAAAATAAAGATTTATGATTTGAATCTCTTAAGACTATTAAAACTGACTTGATTGCCCAGTAAATGTTTGGGAAGAAATGTAGTCCACATCATATTTATTGTCTTTCAATGGAAATCAGTGGGACTTTCAGTTACTACAAAAGCATTGTCCTAAAATGTGGAAGAAGATTTGCCTCTGACAGAACCGGAAATGTCTTCTAGAATACTCCATTTAGACCATTTAGTCAATCTGAAAGATGCTAGGTAATATGGATTGGCCAATTAATAGAAGTATCCTGATGTACTTTATATCTTTCCTAGTGCACTGAGAAACAATACTGGTGGTAACACCATAATCAGAGTGCAAAATCTCTGTTTAATGCAGTATTGAGCATTGCCAGTAGATAGCACCACAGTTTTTGTGAATAAGGTTTTGAAAAAATGGAAGGGAAAAAGAAACTTTTTTTCAGATTTAGAAATCACATACTGTTAAAGGAAACATAAGTTACACTTTAATATTATGGGGACCAAACATTGAAGATAGATTGCCATTTGAGGATGATAATTATGGTGTAATTTGAAAATAATTCATATTGAAAACCACATTTCACCCTTGATTTCTTTGAGTGACTTTGGCCAGCCACTTTCTTTTAATCCAACTCTCGGTTTTGTTGTGGGGCTAAAATGAAGAGATCTCATTCCAGAAAAGATGGGGCTCACATTTAATAACTGACAAATACATTGCTTTTTTCCCTTTAGTATGTGTACATACAGTATTTTTTCTGTTTTACTAGCAGTCTTCAGTCATTGGTAAAAAGCAAAAAACCCTAAACAACAATAGGAGTGCAATGATCCATGAGAAAGAGTCTGGCATTGATTTGATACCATTCCTGATTATTGTGATTCAGATTCAGCTTAGAATCTGAAGAAGAGATGAAGGACTTAATCTGTTCTTATATATGCCGCATGGCCAGAATTAATACTAAGAGAAAATTCTATTGTGTCATGGCATCATCTCTACATCATTCTCCTCAGAGAAGCTTGAATAAACTGTCATTTATTCTCATCTTTTTATGACACCACAAAAAGACTTTTGAAGAGATGACTATTACATTCTGGGTTGATCTTACTACTACCATTTTCCTACTTCTCCCCTATTCCAGTAACTGTGCTTTCTGGTGGGTTATAATTTTTGAATGGAATTGTTTCTTGATTTAATTTTTAAAAAATTTCTGGGTTGGATTCAAAAGTGTCCCCCTGAAAACATTTATTTCAGAAAGATTATATCTGCATTGAGTATACATTAGGCCTGAGTCATGACATATGAAATTCAGTTAAAAATTATCTTCCATTTGGGTTAGGACAAGAGGAAACAGAAGGATACGATATGTGCTGTTTTACATGTCCAGAACTTTACCAGTAGCTGTTTTCCTTCATTTATGGATTCTGGAATCCAATAATGTTCCTTGGTATTCAGTCAGGATTAATTCAAAGCCTGAAAGGATTGTAGCCATAAGGACAAAATGGACCCTTTCCTATTCCAATAAAGTCTCCTTCCAATTGTTTTTATAGCAATAGTGGCCCTACTGATTCTCTGATTGTTGTTACTGTTCAATCGCGCAGTCGTGTCCGACTCTTTGCGACCCCATGGACTGCATTACGCCAGGCCCCCCTGTCTTGCACTG
>JANHZU010003732.1:63956-74188 GCA_032468055.1 Acrochordus granulatus
GATTGTCCCTAACATCTGAAACAAGTAACAATGATTAACACAATATAAAGCAGAAATAGAGCAAACTAACCAGCACTTACGGATCTGCTTTGAGGCTGCTGCTAGGCCAGCTACTGTCCAGTGCCTCCTGTTGGCTCAGAGGATCCGCTGCTGCCACTGTTGACGCAAAACTGCCCTTTCCCTCAGTAATACCTTTCTAGGTGTCTTTCAGGGGCGGTTTGAAAATGTTTCTTGCCTCCGTACTGAGAGGAGAAGAGACAGGCACCAAGGGTCGGACTTGATGGTGCTGGGCAACGAGGGGGAGTTTCTATTTTATTTTGGGTGAGGACAAGGACAATTTTTGCTTTATTTTGTGTGCGTGTGCATGCGTGCATGCTTTGAGAACAATCCCGGCTGGTGCAAGGGAGATGCAAGGGAGGAGAGGAGGGGGAGGGGACTGCTTGGAGAGAGAATCTGGAGTTTGAAGTCTCGGGAGTTCCATCTCTTGAATGCTTTTCACTTAACTTACACTGTTTATGCAGTGAGAGAGGAGAACCGTCGGCTCCATTGTGAGATTTCCCATGTGAGCTCATTGCACGATGCTCATCTTGCAATCAGGATGGTGCATGCATTCTGGCAAGGTCAGTCACATGCACACCTCTCTCGTGCTTCTCAATGATTTCCTTCTTCAGGTAATCAATTAAGAATTTCCTTCTTATCACCTTTCATTTTTCACTTCTTCAAGGGGCTTCCCATACACATGCGCGCTCACAGTATAGCACATGCACAGTAACAGAGTAAACCATGCGGCAGCGTAGGCAGAACGCCCTCGCACTTGCCGCCTGTATGGTAATGGAGTAAACCATGTGGCATTTCCTGAATGGGAAATACAGAGTGCACTGACGACGTGTAACTTATTGTGTGAAGTTTGCTTGTCTTATGAGTTGCCACTTGTCTAGCAGAATAAATTTTATTAATTTTTTTGCTCGTCTTGTGAGAATCTCGTCTTGTGAGAATCTCGTCTTGTGAGATGCTCATCTTGTAAGGTTTCACTCTATCTATCTTTAAATTGGAATGCATAAATAGGTAGACAAAATGTATCTAGTTTAGCTTATAATGTTTTCCTTTTTTCTCTATTTCCCATTTTGCCCCTCTTATTTTGTTTTCTATATAGTTTAGTAAAGGCCTTTTCTCTATCATGTTTAATTTTTTTCTATTAATTTTATTCTATTAATGTTTATAAATTAAAGACAGATAGTGTGACTGAGAGAAGATACAAATGCTGTTGTAAATAAAATTCAGTCTTTCTTTCTCAGCTTTGTGGCCTGGATTTTATCATTGCTGTGCCTTAGTTAGATGGCCTCTAGCAACATGTCTTGTGCCAGGTGATACCTCATCAATGACTGTCCTCTCTGGTGACCAGGGATTTTTCATGGGAATAGAACAGGAGTATATCAACTTTCCCTCTTCCTATTGCTTATGCCAAGTGGAGAATTGAGGGGCATTGGGTTGAGTTGTATATTTGAAGCAAGGGGCACGATCTGGCATGCCAGGGGACATGAGCTAACATGAATGGTGGTTCAACAATGTATGAGGGAAATACTTCTGTTGCCCCCGCCTACCCATTTGGATAAGGTCAGTACTGATAATCTTTTGGAGTGCCGAGTTGTACACTGTACTAATCTAAGTCATCGGGAAAATAGGCTATTCCAAAGAAAGTAGGAAATAAGGAATCATCTTAAGTTCTTTCTCACCTGATGGCTTAAGATCCTTATCACACTGATGTGAGAGAAAAAAAATTAAAAAAAATGTGATGGGTTAAAGCCCATCCTGATGTCCTCATCACTGCAGTTTTATCACTGTATTTCAATAATGGAATTTCCCCATCCCATATCTATCAAATGTAAGCATGATATTGGATGAGAAATTCAGCTTTGTGAGAACTTTACTTTTTTTTACTTGTAACCTTTTATGCTTTCAAACAATAAAAATATCAGGAAACTTGCAGTTTCTTTTTATTTATTTACAAAAAGCATGTGAAAAGCTCTACTTTCCACTGAGACAAGTGTTACTGTCTTATACAACATTTTTCCCCATTTAGCTGGTTAATTGTTTTCTAGTTGATAGAAATCATTTCATCCCTCTAAAAGAAGTTGTGGTATAGAGGAAGAGACTGAAAGAATATGAGGTTTATTAGCTTTATAGGAGGTAGGACACATATCATCTTATGGTTTCTAGGCTGTGTGATTCTTGTTTCTGAACTAATGAAGTAAGAATGCAACAAACTGAGTTTTTTCTCTGCCACACAGGTATTCCTACATTACTGTCAATGCACCTCATTTTATCATCCCCATTTTAGCTCAACCACTGCATTGTACATGCATACAGAACTTGCTGCAGGATATTGTGGAGAGGTCTCCTTCTTTCATATTTGAAGGCAATGAATTTTCTCTCTTAACACTGCAAAATACACCTGCCCTTCTCTCCTTTCAAACATTGTAGCAAATTCCAGGGAAGGGAAGGAGACATTTCTCAGTGGATTTGCTTCATATGGCTGGCTGCATCTTTCACAGTAAATCTTTCCCTTCCACTCCTCTTTAGACCACAGGAATGTTGTTGTTTGAGTTCCCTCTGGATTGCACCACAGATACTTTGCTGCAGCCCTTTTTGTTAGCCAAGATGTTTCTAAGTAAGCAGCCCTTTTTGCTAACCAAGATGTTTCTCAGTAAGTAGCCCTAGCAGTGAATACAAGCTGATAAGACTTGACTTTTCTTGCAGGCTGCCAGTGCTTTTATCTGTGCATCTTTGCTTACTTCAGGGAATTATAGAAGGTACTTGATAAAAGGAATAAGACAGGTGGCAATGCTTCTAGGCATATATATTAATTAACAATCTCATTGCATCTCTAAAACCTCTGTCATAGCCTGCAGGCTTCCATTAAACTACTAACCTGACCCAGTTTCTGTTTCGCCTGTAGACTGAGATTGACATATTGTTTAATATGATGGGCTATCTTGAGAATAAAAAAATGAAACCCAATTATTATGAGTAGGGAGACAATTTATTGTTTTCTTTTGAGAATTTATACCTTTCTTCTTCTGTAAGCAGAACACATTAACGCAATGTAACTTAAAAATATTTTTCTTTCTCTGAAAGTGTAATGAAGCCAACAGGGCTATTGGTAAAGTATAAAAATATTTTATGAGAAGACTAAAACCTGAAAAGAGAAGAATAATAATGATTCATTTTAGTAATAGCATCATAATCCAAAAAATTATAAAAATATTACTGCCATTATCAGAGCAATAGTTGAATATAATTATTAGGAAATGTACTAGCAAAATAAAAGAAACATCATCATCCAAGGGCCATTCTCTGGAACAGTTGTTCCTAACCTTTCTTGAGGATCTGATGAAACCTTCAGACCCATTCTCAGGAAAATGTGTTTAAATGCATAAAATAGCATACATAAATTGCATTGTAAAAGAAATTAATTGTGCTTGAACTGTTAAATAAATGCATAATATAGTAATATGTATCTATTAATCCATTAATTGAATAACAAGATAATACTCTTTATGGTATAATATACATGGTATTTAGCAAAGATGACATTTTTAGTGTCTAGAGACCATGCATTTCTTTATTGCCACAGACATTATTGAAAGAAAAGCTGCATTTTAGTTAGAGATTATTGAAAAATTTATAGTTTTTTCGCTATCCAAGTTCATATATTTCCCTGGGATCTCTGTACCTCAAGTTAGAAACCTAGCTCTAAGGCATTGCTATCCAGTAAAATGCAATATTTGAGAAGGAAAGCTTTTCTTAGATCAGAGAGCAGAGTCTTAATGTAGCCACTGGGAAAATCCTCTCGTGGAGCAAGTTGAACAAACTTTAGAGCTTGTTGAGTCTCAATTAATCTTGATGAAATGTTTCATAACCCCAAATTATAGATTAAAAAAACATAATCAGCTTTGTAAATACTTTAGGGGCATATTATGTGATGAAACATATGAAATGCAAATACTGCCCCTTACATACTTGCTTTCAAGTACAAAAGAGGAGAGCTTGCATATGACATTACATGGTTTGTCAATTTGACATTATTATGATTAGGACAGATGCCTAGTGTCAGTACTTTGAATTAAGCCAAAATCTTAGAAGTCAGAGCAAGTTCAAAGGAATTCATGTTCCCAATAAGCATTGTTAGTATACAGTTTACAGTTCTATAGTTTTCTTAAAAGAGAATCCCAAATAGTGGACAATATAGCACAGTGATGTAGCTAACTGTTTGCCTTGAGAATTAGATGCTTAATCCCCAGAAAAGGTATACAGTAGCATTCACCTGACCTCAGCAACTCTTGAGAATGCTGGGATAAAGCTAGATCCCAAAGCATTCCTAGACTTTAAACAGTACAATGTCATTCAATAGAAAGGTTTCATATTTTAAGTCAGTAGTATCTAAAAAGAACTCTGTCTAGTCTTGATTAAACTTCAGTTCTTAGTCTACCTCCAACCTATAATCACTTCCAGATAGGCCTGTCACACAGTGGCAATTAAAGAAAATTGAAAATCACAGACAAAAATTTAAACTAATAAACAATGAGTAGCACAGGGTAACAGCAACAAAGATTATAGAAGATAAATCAATAAAAAGAATAGTAGAGAAAAGCAATAGTGCTGCGAATCATCAATCAGACCTGGTCAAGGTCTATTCAGAAAGCCAGGTTTCTCCTCTCACATAACAAAAGTGCATTATCAAGGGGGATGATACTCAGTAAAGGATTTCAGAGCATTTCAATGAAGAAGAATTTGGAACAAAGCCATCTTGTATTGAATGGACACTATGGGAACGATGAGACAAATAGAATAGTTCATAAGATTCCCAGTTCCCAAGCCATTTAGGTAAGAACCAGAACTTCGAATTAAGCCTGGGATTAATCCCACAGCAAAAAAACCCCACAACCCATTGCATAGTTAACCCTATCCTGCTTAAATGTTTCACTCTTCTTGTCCCAGCCAATAATGTAGTTGGTAGTACTTTAGTTTCAAGTTTTACCTTGATGATCATGTAATCACTTATATAACATCTCCTCCTTCAATTTTTCTTCAGAATAAAAACCATATCTCTAAAATAGATACAGCGGAGAGTTAATGTCACTCAGGTTTATGTAAGAGTGTGATTACATAAATCCTGCTATCAGTTTTAAGATAGTAGGATAAAAAAATGGAGCACTTGTTTTATCATTAATGATTTTGGCATTCTTTGAAATACTCTTAAATATCCAAAGATGGGAACTATGATATTGGAAGCAATTACTTGGAATTTTTTCATAAATGCACTGAATTGTCTTGTATGTTATTTTTATTATTTTATTCAACTTGCTTGTGCAAATCCTTCTGTTATTTTTATCAGACATATAATTAATGAATTCTAAAAAATGTTAACTCAAAAATCAATCTCAATTGTTAGCCAATATAGTTTTCTGCAATAGTACATAAAGTGTCATGCAAAGTTAATGGCCACACAGTGATCATATAGGGATTAGAGAGGTTACAAGTTGATGTGATTTGTTTTGAAAATGGGACAACAATATGGCAGAAAAAGTAAAAAAATACAGGTGGAAAAAGCATTTAACAAACAAACTAAAAGGTAGAAAATAGTAAGCAAAGCTTACTCTGTTTACAAGAGAAATAGAAATGACATGCAGAGCGTGTTAATCCAAAATTTTGTTTTTGTTTATCATGTTATGTGAATATAGTCACTATATTTGCAAATCATGGTTTATGGTTTCTATTATGGAAATTAAGTTAGTTCCAGTTCAATTAAACACAGTACCATGTTAGTACATTGTGTACATCCAAGCACTTTGTGATACTACTTTATTCATAAGATGCTGTAAAGTTCCAGAAAAACTCTGGAAGTAATACAGTAATGAAGATAATGGAATACTGACAATATTAATGCATAATGCTAACCCAGGATTTTAAATTATGGCTTTTTGAGCAAACTGTAAGGTCTTGGTTCACACTTATTGTCAAGTATAACTAATGGCTCCATATGATTATGATGTACCATTAAATTGGTATTGACTCTTAACAACCATGTAGATAGATTTTATCCAGGATTATCTGTCCCCAACCTGCTCTTTCAGGTTTTCCAACAGTGCAACCGTTATGCTGTAACTGAGTTCATTTACCTTGCTGCTGACCATCTTTCTTTCCTTCCATTATTCCCAGTGTTATAAACTTCTCCAGAGAAATAAATATTCCCATGTGTCCAAAGTATGATAACTTGTCTGTCATTTGTGCCTCAAATGTGAGAACTCTGGGTTGTTCAATTATCTCTTTGTTTTATTGGCAAGTATTCTCAGGAGTCTCTTCTAACATCAATACTTCTTCTATCCTTCTTCTTTCACTTCCACAGTGTATCACAGGAAAAATTATTGCCTGCACACATCTGATGTTTGTAGGTATTGATGCATCATTGCACGTGAATATCTTTTCCAAGCCTTCATGACTGCCCTCCCAAGTGCTAATCCGTGGTGTATTTCTTGCTACTTCCTTTATGGTTGATAGGATTCTAAAAGGCAAAAGATGTTTACCACTTCAGAATCTCCATTGTTTACTCTAATGCTCATTAATTTAGTCTTCTTTATATTCTGATAAACATGGGATTTTCTGTCATGATTCCCTACCACAGGAAGTCAAGATTCATTTGAGTGCTCTAGCCCTGGCAACTGATGAGCCTGGATGGGTTTCAGAGGATGCTGGGGATTGTTCCTGATAGTTTGCTACATGGTCCATCTGAGGCCATGGTTGTTGCTTGGAACAAGAAGGTGGCAGAAATCTTGGATCAGATTGCATCTGTGCAGCCTTTCTCCTTTCATAAATTCTGGAATTCTCTGTGATTTATGGAAGAGGGTGAGGAGAGATAAAGTGGATGAAAATACACTCCTGGTCTCTTTCCTTAAATATTCCTGTATTAGCTCCTGCTGTAAAGAACATCTGCTCCCTGATGTCAGGCAAGCTCCTTACCCTTTTAACCTTCCAAAATGCACTTAACTTTACTTGCTTAGACTATTTCGGCAATGTACCCAAATCTCACATAAATTTTTGCTGGTGAATTTGTTCATGTCCTCTCCATGTTTGATTTTTCCATGAGTATTATCTAATATTTCAAAATTTAACATGTATATAAATATTCTTATCAAGGAGGAAGGAGTGTGAAATATGTTTGCTGCCTTGAGCTGTTTATAAAAATAATAAAGGCAGGCTACAAATAAAAAAAATAACTTTCAGCATTTGTAATTAAATGAGGGGTGACACTAAAAAGTAAAGAGAAATTACTATCTTGAAACAAATGAAAAAGAAGAGGAGTAAGAGGGGAGGAAAGTTTGACAGAGAAATTAACTGGGGAGGATGGAGGTTCATTGGAGTGAGCATTGTCAAAGAAACATTAAAAGAGAGTCTGGGTGGTACTGAATTGTGATTTTTTTGTCATTATGTCAGTTCCACCTGCCCAAATTTATTGCAAGAGACACTTGAAGTTGGACATGTAAATCTTTCAATCCACTCTTCCACTCTCCCCAACAAAGTGGGAAAATGAGAAAGTGCAAAAATGGTCCTTCATTAATGTTTACATTATTTTTGTAATGCCATATTTTATGTAAAACTTAGCTTCCATATTATATATTGGTGGATGATTTTAAATCATAGACAAAGTGCATGAAATAAATTTGTCCTGCCACATGTTAAATCCACCTGAAATTGTCCAATTGTTAAATAGACTTTACACTGAGTTGGAGCATAGTCATTTTGTATATTCAGTTAGTTTTGTCAGTCAAAAAATATACTGTTACATTCTAAGAAAATTGAAACTTTAGAATAATGCTAGCTTGCTCGCTCTGGATGCTGAAGAGCTTCTAAACTGTGGGTGTCATCAATAAGTGAAGATAATGGTTTAAAACTAATTATTGCTGACAGTGACTTGCTAAAACAAACCACATTATTACTTTACATCCATACATCTGCTATATGCTTCTGCTGTAACACTCTTACTGCCATTGATGTGGTTGCGGTCTTATTGGTACATGTTTTTGTGGTGGTAGAAAGACAAGTGAGCCTATGAATTGTTTGCTTATTTTGGTATAGCTTGGTATAACTGTATATATACAGTTGTTTTAGGAATAGTTATAATTTTAATATTATAATAATAAATTTTGATTTAAAATTGAGATAATAAAATAGATTTTTTAAAATATTTACTTTTTGCCTTAAAATACCTTTAGAACATTGTTTAAATCACTGTCCATGAGGTTTGTTTTTTTAAAAGCTTTTAAAAGCAGGCATTCTATAGGGGGAAACGTTTAATGCTGTATTCTCCAAATAAAGTTATGCTCATTGAAAACATTGGAATTGTGTAATTAGAAGTTTTTGATATTGTTACATCAAGAGCATTTTGAGCCAAATTGCTAGAAATACTGCACTGAAAAAGCCTTTTTTACTTAGTAAAAAATCAAATTGTACATAAATCAAAGCAAAACTAATTGTACCGAATTATCGATTCCAAAGCAGCTAATAAACCAGAAATGTAAAAATGTAAACTCATCTGGTATCACTCAGAAAATAGTCTAAAGGAAAAAGTAGTTAGTATTTCTCAGTGAAGTTCAGAATTAGTACAATATTATTCAGAGAATTTAAAAAATCAATACCAGAAGGAAGAGGGCTATTTTTCTTTAAAATATATTTGTACTTGAGCTATCTTGTCTAAGCTCAGAAGTTAACCAGCATCAGATCTGTTTATTACTTGGTTGAGAAACAGTTTGCCCTTCAGCAAGAATGATTGGAATTCTACTTTATGATTACAGAATATAATAATAGAATCTGAAAAGCCTGACAGAGATTTTTCTCTTTCCCCCTTCTTATACTAAAGAGAATAAAAGAGATGTGGTCTTGATTTTTTTCCCTCACCTCTTCCACTCTATCTGAGCTAACTTGATGTTTTTGAATTCCATATTTAAGGCCATCTCTGAATTCCAGTATAGAAGCCACCTGAGAATCCTAGGGCTGAAGGTTAGGTTGGGAAGTTAACAAAACATTCCCTAATGAAAGTATCCATAAAGTGATCAGGAATTAATTTATTAGCTTTATTTATCATTGCATTTATAAGACGCTATTTACTGCACAAAAAAGAATATAAAATAATCAAGGTACAATAGCAGTGCAAATAAGCTATTGTACAAACAAAAACAATCACATTTTAAGTCTAAAACTGGAGCAGTATTTAAAGATGTTATATAATTACATTAAAAAGCTTTCTAGAAGAACTGCATCTTAACTTGTTTTTGGGTGTTAGGTAAATTTAGGGGTGTTCAATAACATAGGGGCTTCTGGTCTCAGTGCCCTGGACTTCATAGAGTCACCAACTATTTTTTCAACTAGAATTTTCATATCAGACATTGAGAGAAGCAGTTTTGGTGACACCACAATTCAAAACTATATAGGGCTTTACAGAGTAAAAGCAGCACATTAAATTGCTCTCAGAAATCTATTGACAATCAGTGCAAGGGACACAACATTGTTAAAATAAACTCTTGGCCTGGTTAGCAGGTGGACCACCATATTTTGTACCAGCTGCAGTTTCAAGTGGTCTTTAGGTAGCCCCATGTGCAATATATAGCAATATTGCAGCCAAGTACTGATCAGAGAAGAGTTTCTTTTGCAAGCTCTTTGCAATCCAAGTGTTGCAGCACCTGAAAGTGGGCAAAGGCCTTCCGAGCCACAACCTTTTGCTCATCCAACAATAGTTGTAAATATCTCCTATTTGCAAAATAGTACTCACATATAGGGCCTTTCCTTCAAGAGACAATCCTGGAGATGACATAGAACAAACATCAGCTCCATCTTGCTCCGTTTCAACTTCAACCTATTTCTTCTTACCTAGATCCTAACAGCCTCCTGACACCAAGACAAGATTTGACTGCATCACTACAGTGATCCAGGTGGCAATGTACAACTGGGAATCATCAACATATTGATGTTGCTACATTCTGAACTGATGGATGACCTCTCTGAGTGGCTTCATATAGATGTACAAAGTAGGAGGGAGAAAGCCAGGTCCTATTGTACTGGGTCAGTTCTTTCTCCTCTACAATCATTGACTAGAACTGTCCACTGAGGAAAGAGTGGAATCACTGGATGCAGTGCCCCACATATGGTCTGAAAGGATACCATAGTAGATGGTATTGAAG
>JANHZU010003732.1:108025-118205 GCA_032468055.1 Acrochordus granulatus
AGGGGGAATTTCTGCTTTATTTTGGGCAAGGACAAGGACAATTTCTGCTTTATTTTGTGTGTGTGTGTGTGCACGCGTGCACGCATGCTTTGAGAATATCCCAGCTAGCATGAGGAAGAGGAGAGGAGGAGGAGGGGACTGCCTGGAGATTGAGTCTGAAGTCTCGGGAGTTCCATTTCTTGAACGCCTTTTACATTGCTGTTTATGCAATGAGAGAGAGGGGGCTCATTGCGATCAGGATTCTGGCAAGGTCAGTCACATGCACAGTAACAGAGTAAATGCATGCGGCAGCATCGGCAGAACTCTCGTGCGGGGTTGCCGCCTGTGCAACAATGGAGTAAAGCACGTGACAGAGTTGGCAGAAAGCACATGCGCGCTTGCCGCCTATACACGATGGAATAAACTGCACGTGGCAGAGTTGGCAGAACTCTCGTGCAGGGTTGCTGCCTGAACAACAAATACAGAGCGCGCTGACTGATGACACGCAAGTTATTGCGCGAAGTTTGCTTGTCGTGTGAGTTGCGGCTTGTCTTGCGGAATAAATTCTATTAAATTTTTTTTGGTTGTCCTGTGAGTTTCACGTTTCATCTTGTGAGGTACCACCGTACATACTTACTCTAATTCTATACTTATAATATTTCTTTCTACTGTGCATGCATGCTTATTTAATTCTATACTTATAATATTGAATACATAATACATATTTCAATTTTATACTTATAATATTTCTTTTATTGGCTGCATACCTACTGCTGTATAGGTAACTATTTATTTGCTTAAGTTACCATCTTACACTGTTGTCTTGCAACATATACAGAGAACCTCTGCACCAAGTCAAATTCCTTGCATGTCTAACCATGCTTGGTCAATAAAAGTATCATGCTTGGTCGATAAAAGTATCTATAGGTCTGGTGTGGAATGTTAAAAAATGTTGAAGGGAAAAGCTAAATCATATTCCTATCCTAAAATATTTTGTTTAGTTCAGCCTTCCAGTGCCCTAATTTTTCACTAATAGGCAACATATTGGCCAAATATAAATAACATGTCACTTTTTGTGTAACCTGGACAACTGCTGGATTTAGTTAACAATATTGTATACATCTCTCCTACCATTTTGAGCCTGTGTTTGCTACACAGAAGCGCCGTTCTGGACGCCAGGTGAAGCGTAGAAAGTACAACGAAGATTTGGATTTCAAGGTGGTTGATGATGATGGTGAAACAATAGCTGTACTGGGTGCTGGCCGAGCTTCTGCACTTTCTGCATCTACTTTGGCTTGGCAGGCAGAGGTATGCCTGGGACAATTGGGAAATAAAACTTAGTTCTCTCTAGTTGCATATAGAAAATTGATTTGCCTGGGAACTCATGGTATAGTAGATATGTGAGTTCATGTTTGTAGCAATTTGAAGAGTTACATGAAGAATCAATGGTGTTTTGCTGAATTATTGAACAATCTTGTGAGGTAGGTTGGGCTGAGAGAAATGGAGAGAATATGTGCAAGTAACAAAGGGCAGTATGTCAACTAATTTTGGTTCTTAAGCTTGTTTTCAGTGATTGTCTTCAGCAGTCTTCACTAAATGAGTTTACAGCCAATCCTCAAAAGTTGTGGTCCTCACAATTCCCCATGGTGACATGATTGTGATTTGGTGCTTGGCAACCTACTTGCAATTACTATGGTTATAGCATCCCACAGTCACATGACTGCATCTAAACATCACGCAAGCAAAGTCAGTGGGGAAGCTAGCAGGGGATTGCAAATGGCGATCATCTGATATTACATGACAAAGAAGTACCTGTCTATTATTTCCAGGAGAGATCTTGAAAGACTAGAGTTCCTACTTTTAATGTGCATTGCTCTAAAACACTCAATACTGTAATCATGTCTGGGCAGCTAACCTTTCTTCTTCCTGTCTCTGGCTCCATAGGAACCTCCTGAGGATGATGCCAATATCATTGAGAAAATTCTTGCTTCCAGGATGGTGCAGAAAGAGGTGAGGTCCTCTTTCTTGGTCCTCAGACCTCTTTCAGTTTCTTTATGGGCTATTAGTCCATTGGAAAGAAATAATATTATTGGTTGAGTTAAATTATAACAATTGGTATTCTAAAAAGATGCTGTGAAGTATCTACTTTATCATATAGTGATAATATACAGTGATATGATAATAAATAGTAGGAGTATTTGTTGAGAGCTGAACTTCTTCATCCAGTGAATTAATACTATGAATCTGGAAGATCTATTGGCACAAAGGAAGTATTTAGTTTGAAACTCAAGGCAAAGGCACATTGTTTCTCATTTGCCTTGGGTAGGTGCTTTAAATTCAGAATGCTCCTGATGGCAAAATTGTGCCTCACAAGTTGCCCCCACCCTCAGTTCCAGTATGAAAGTGGATGTTCAAATCTGAAACATGTTCCCTACCGCCATGGTTTATTCCTTAAAACCAACCACCTGCTTATAGAGATTATATTACAATTGTTTATATTTAGGACTGCAAGCTCTGGGATGAAAAAGGTGGTGTTGGGGTTTTTTAAGAGTGAAATTCCATATCAATTGGCTGCATTATCTCGGTAAATAGAATGAAAACTGGATGAAAATTTTATTTAATAGAGTTTGTGTGTATGTGTGTGAGTGTATCATCAGTCTTTGAAACCTGGATAGAATCAAACAACACCTGATAAAGCCAATTGAAAGATCTATTATCTTTTCCAACATTCTACTTAAAATAGTAACTAATGCAGCCACAATGAAATAGCTTCCACTCTTTTCTATATTTTATTTTTAATCTGTTTGGGTTGATGAAAGAGTCTAGAAAGCTCAAATGTTTGCATATTATTTTGTAATCTTGAATGAGCTCAATAATATTATTTCAGTAATAGAAATAAAGCTTTTTTATCATGTTCAGCTTTTTCTTGTACTTAAGCTATGTAGTCATCTCATTGAAGCACATGGAAAAAAATTGTTATAGGAATATCCCAGGTGTTGCTTTGCCATTTCTCATTACCGAGAGATTTGAATGATTTGAATTGATTACTGGTAATCTTAATTATCAGTAAGAAATGGGAACATTGTTTGCTTTTCCTACCCACTTCTGCTTTTCTTGCCAACTGGGCTTTCACATTATTTTACCTGTATTTAAAACTCCTGATGGAATCTGTTATATTTTCTTACATTACAAAATAGTTTATTTAAGTAAGCTACCATTGGGTGTGGAGTGTGATCCTAGCCTAGCCTTGGTCCTGTGCAAATTATACCTACTAAGTAGTAATGGCTATATTGGATGATAATGAAAGGATATATAATAGATGCTATGCATTAATGGGTATAACATATTTGTATAATATATTTATATAATGAACAAACAAATAATTGTTGTTTCAGACTTATCCTGGAGGAGCAACTTATGAACAGGAAGAGTTCTATGTAAAATATCGCAATTTGTGCGTATAGCATGTGTTTGTCTTATTAATGTATTATGTAATGTTCTGATTTGGATGTCCAAAATATATCAAGTAGCATCTATTTCTTTAAGAAATTGAATGGTTTGCAAAAATAGAGTTTGCTCAATTTCTTAATTTTCCAGCCTTAAATTCCTTCTCTCTGATTTCTGCAACATTCCTAATAGACTCGTATTATTTTTTCTTAATTCATATCACTAATATATTAAACTAATAATCTAAAATGTTTATTTATTTATTAAATTTATTTGCTGCCAAAATCAAAATGACTCTTGCATTTTTATGCACACTTCTGCCAGTGTATTGCATTTTCCCTAACATTTTAGATATGATTTTAGCTGTAAATTACGTTGCAACTTTTAGAAAGATATGGCTATTGACATGTAATTATCTACTTTAAGGATTTGAACAAGTTTGCATTAAACTGTCTGTTCCTGTAGTTCCTTTTTAATCTTAATGATACTCTTTGTTAATTCATAGTTCTTATTTGCACTGTAAATGGGCCACCATAGAGGAGCTGGAAAAAGATCCCCGGATCTCCCAGAAGATTAAACGCTTTCGCAATAAACAGGCCCAAATGAAGCACATTTTCACTGAGGTCAGTAATTAATTTTCCTGGTTGGCATTACATTTTTTCTCAGAATATTTTTAAAGCTCTGTTAATTGAGGCTACTTTTTTGTGGCGTTAGCAATTGTGTACCCATATAAACAGGGCCACTGCTGTACTCTAAAGGAAAATTGTGATTGAAGATGTTTTCTTCTTCTTGCATGAAACATGCATGAATATGAGTTTTGTTAGTAGGTGAGTCACACTTAATATTTGATTAAATATGAATTCTCCTGCCAGATAAGTTAGTCTTTCTTCATGCATCCTGAACAGGTATAAATTGGGACAGTACAAAAATGAAATTGCTTTTAACTTCAATTGTAAATTGTTATCTTTTCAGTCCTTTAGTCAGTACATGTTCTTGAACAAAAATGAACTTTTGTAAGGAAAAATGTCACATCATCTCCTCTTGCTTGGATGAGCAACTGTTCCTCTACTTGATATATTAAAATCTTCTCCAACGTCCTAGTGAGATGCTCCCATAACCTCTTATACCAGAATGTTTAGATGTTTTTAAGAGCTGTTGCTATATTAAGTATTGCATTTCTGGCTTTTTTCCTTCATTAGCATCTGAATTAGAGATAAAGGAATCATAGGAAACAATACATGGTTACTGATAACTTAAACATTAAAAACGGCTGTCTCATCAGTTATAATTTTTTGTGAGGAAGATTAAGGATGCTCCTCAGGTTCTGAAATGTCTTTAAGACTTGGCTTTGTTCCCAAACCTGGGGTTAATGTATTTGTGGGACCCTTACTGTGTTTTTATTGTAGCAGCTATTTTTAGTCTGTGTTCTCTGTTCACTTCTCCTGAAAGGAGATTTAGGAAGATACCATAGCCATTCTCAATATGCCCCTGTGAGTCAGGTCAAATAAAACCTAAAAGTAGTCCTCGAGTTATGGCCATTTGTTCAGCAACTGTTTGAAGTTACAATGGCACTGAACAAAGGGATTTACGACTAGTCCTTGAAGTTCTTGTATTGCAGTGATCTTGTGATCACATGAACAAAATTGTTGGCAACCAGCTCACACTTACAACAGGTTGCAGCATCTCACAATCATGTAATCACTATTGCTGACCTTCTCTGCTGGCTTCTCACAAGCAAAGTCAGTGGGGAGGCCAGCAGGGATGGCCACAAGTTGCTTGGGTAAGCTTCCTCCCACAAGTTTCCTTCACTTGCACACATGCATTCTTCCCTTTGCTTGCATGCATGCACTATGCCTTTCTTCCCCCTTCACTTGTTTATACCCATTAGTGCTCTCCTTCCTCAGCCTCCCTATGCTTGTATGCATGCATGCAGTCACCAGTGCCCTCCTTCCCTGGGCCTTCCTACACTTGCACACATGCATGCATTCACCAGTGCCTTCCTTTTCTGGATCTCCCTACCTTTCTATACACACATTCATCAATGCCCAATTTCCCTGGCCTTCCTGCGCTTGCACACATGCACAATCACATAACCTCTTTCCGCAACCTCCCTGAGCTTGTGCTGTTACTAAGCAATGCAGTCATGTAATGTTACACTTTACAATCTCATTGCTTAGCTATGGCAATCCTGATCCCAGTTGCTGTTGTAACTCGAGGACTGTATGCACTTTATATTTTTAATTGCTTTTAATTGTGTATTTGGATTTTATAAGCTGTTTAGGCATATTGGAGTTGATGGCAATAATTATTTAGATAATAATGATAATGGTAGCATATGGATAAAAGTACAAAATTATAATACCTCTGACAAAGGACAACAGAAATAGAAAGTTTTGTATGATGGCCTGAGAATCTGCTTTGCTGTTGCTTTTATAGTGAGAAAAAAAGCTCTTTTTCTAACTATCATATCTTTTCATGGTAATGCTATTGTGGTTATATTGCGGAATTGGAATGAAGAGGTTGATTTTCTCCTAATATCAGATTTTGATTTTGAATTGATGACCTGCTCATTCAATTATTGTAATTTGAGCCTTATCATAATAGATACATTTATTTCTGACAGCTCTGGATAAATGCTCAGTAATTGATTTGCTGTTGCTGCTTTTTGTTTGGAAATCCCCTCCAGCACCTTGAAAAAAGAAATAACTGTCAGTATAAAACTCATGCTTCTCATATAGGTAGTCTTTGTCTTCCATCCATTTGTAACACTATTCAAAGTTACGTCAGCACTGAAAAAATGGACATACTATACAACAGATTCCTAAAATTCCAGTCATTGCAGCACACCACTGTCACGTGAACACATTCCAGGAGCTTGATCCTATACACAGGATTATGATGATGCAGGGAGCTGTGGTCAAGTGATTACCCTTTGTGACTTTCTCTGCTGGCTTCCCACATGCAAAATCAATATAGAAGCTGGCAGAAAAAGTCACAAGTTGCTCTAGTAGTTTGTCCCAGGTTCTCAAGCCCTCCCTGGCCTCTCCCACCTTCTTATATTTGATTTTATTCATTTTTGGTGGGAAATGGTGGAGCCTTTGAGGAGAGAGGAGTTTTTAATCTGAACCTTTACACTTTTATTAAAGATACAGGTAGAGGGCTCTGTTTAACAGGTATAGATAAGGAAGTTAGGGTGAAATTATTTTTGTAATATACCTTGTTCTTCATATATGTCTATCTTTAGTTTTTAAAGATTGCAACTGAGGAACATAAGGAAAAAAAGCCTGCCAAAGCTTTTATTTGTATCAGAAACTCTGGAGAAGTACCTACTAATGAGCAGTTTGTCTGCAACTCTATTAATTTTATTTTTTTATTGTGAGCCACCGAGAGTTGCTTTGAATTTGGCGGCATATAAATTTAATAAATAACATCAATAAAAAAGAAAATTATCTGATGGTGGAAAATGCTTCCTTCTCACTAGTGCAGGAGGCCCAACACTTGCCTCCATCAGTCACTATGACTTTCTTGTTTCACCATCTGACATTATACCAAATTAAAAACTTCAGAAACTGATTGTTTTCCCTGGTTAGACTTAGCATGACTTAATGTATGTCTGCTGTTTCATTCTTATTTTGCAGCCTGATGAAGATCTGTTCAATCCAGACTACGTGGAAGTTGATAGAATCTTAGAAGTGGCTCACACAAAGGACTCTGAAACTGGGGAGGTAGGTGCTCTCTGCATGATTGTTACTTGCAATTCACACTCCCCACTTTCTTGATTTTCATGGCTGACTCAGTATGAGAAGCAGAGGGAGTTTCTTAGCAAAACATAGTGATAGTTTTCTCCCCCACTATCTGTCTCTTAATTGCCTAGAGTTCCTCAGCTAAGTAATTGTGAAAGTCCATGCAATTTGTCTTGCTGGCTCAGCAAGCTTAGTGCTGGAAATAAGATATCAAAATGTAGTTATTGTCTGAGTTTTTTCTGCTGGACACAAACATTTTTTTCAAGATCTACAATTCAGGCTAAAACACAGGTTGGACAAAATAAATATCTGAGAGCTTTGCAGTCATGTCTGTATTTAAATTGCACCTATAATAAGCAGCCTCCTTTTTTAACCACCCATACAAATATATTCTAGAAAGGTACTCAGATTCTTTTGTTTCTAATGCTTCAGTGCTGGAGTCCACAATGTAGCACCCTTGGATATTGTCCTTGGGGTTCTCCAATCTCCAAACCCCATCTGACTAAGAATGAGCATAGTAGTACCAACATTAAAAATACGAGAGCTCCCACCTCCCTTGTGGCAGTGATAATGTCTATAACATGCTCACCCATTTGAAATGGGTCTACTAGCCAGAAAATCATGGTATTCCTGTTCCAAAGTGATACTACGGTAGAGAATGATTTAGCTAATTCCCACTCTGTCTCTAATCCTGCCATAGCTCAAAAGCCCAGACAAAAAAAGTGAGGAAATCTCATAAATAATCCCAGTGGGGATGCTGCATCTGTGAGTTGTGAAATTTATTTGGTGTCAACACTTATTTATTAGGTGTCATACATTTTTCATGTTGTAAATCCCAAGTCCAGTTGTGCTGGGTAGTCATACTATATCTGGACTGCAAAAATCCAGATGACTATTAAATGGTAGCTTATATGTTTTTATTGCCAGTTGTATATTTGCAGTCCAGCTATGGTAGCTTTAGCATTAGGAAAGGTTCCTGGTGTGAAATATAAGAATCTCTGCCAGTCAGCATAGGCAATACATAGCAATAAAACAATTCCAGTATTCCTGCGCCTAAAATAAAAAATGGAATCAACATAAAATCTACATAATTCCTCCTTTTTGCCAAAAAGCAAATGGTAGAATAAGACTATATATTTTTTTTAATGAATGATTCATCCTTTTCTGGATTAATTAAAATATGGATACAGTGGAACCTTGGATTCCATACTGCGGTAGCAAGTGTTCTGCAAGATGAGCAAAAATTTTTAATAAAATTTAGTTCGGTTAACTAGTGAAAACTTGCAAGATGAGCTTCGCACAATGAGCTTGTGGGAAATCTCACAATGGAGTTGATAGTTCTTCTCTCTTGCTGCGTAAAAAGGATAAATTAAGTGAAAGTCATTCAAGAGAAAGAACTCCCGAGATTCAAATTCCAGATTCTCCTTCCAAGCAATCATCCTCCCCCTCCTCTCCTCCCTCTCATCTCCCTCACGCCAGCCAGGACTCTTCTTAAAGTGTATGAAGATTGACCCTCTGTCTTCCCTGTCACACACACAGAGCCCTCTTTGCATGGCACCATCCAGCCTGTCCCCCTCCTACCCACCTCTTCTTCTCCTCTCATAGCACGGAGGCAGGTTATAATGATATGAATCATTTCCAAACCACCAGGAAAGATCCCCAGAAAGGCATTACTAAGGAAAAAGGCTGTTTTGTCTTTGAGCAGCGGCAGCAGCAGATCCTCCTGATCCAATAGGGCCACCCAGACAGCAGTTAGCCAAGCAGCAGCTGATTGCCCAAATCTGCCTCAGAACAAATCCATAGCAACAAGATTAACAGTAAAGCAGCCACCCATCCCAGGAAAGACCAGATGAACCTTCTAAAAACTATACAGAAACAAGAGAGAACAGAACTCAAGGCTTGGTGGAAATCCTCTTACATAAACTGAGGGACCATCAAGAACCATCATCCAAATTAAACCACAGTCATTACTCTCTGTCCGGCTTGGATTGGGCCCTTGGGGACCCCTGCCTCAAAATCTTCTAGCACAAGTTAAAGTGCTGGTTCATTTGTTTTATTTTTACTTTATATTGTGTATTAATCATTGTTTCAGATATTAGAAACAATCATTTCTGCATAACATACCATTGAAAGTGATTTTTTTATTAATATTTTTGGAGGCGTGGAATGGATCATCTAACTTTACATTGTTGGGAAAATTTACTTTGATATAAGAGCGTTTTGGATTAAGAGCACTCTTCCAGAACGAATTATGCTCGCAATCCAAAGTTCCACTGGAGTTAAAGTTCCACTTAATTCAGTACAAATGATAAAGCATTATACAACTTTTGCTCTACATTTGGAACTGTGTGATCATGAACCTTTATATAGCTAGAAGAAAATATTATTAGTAACACAAAAGCTAGAAATGATATATGGAAATAATTTCTAAATGGAGAGGAAGTTCCAAATTTTGAATGTATTTCTCCCCCTCCCATGTACTTGTATAAATACAGAAAACACCAGTGTATGCACTCACAAAAACTAATGATAAATGAAAGAGTACTGATGTTAAATCATCCCTCTCTTCCAAGGTCTATAGAAGTGCTGTAGAATTTCTCAAACATACATTTGGAAATTTGCAATTCTGTTCCCTGCCTTTCATGCTAAATAGTTATTCCTATTAAAAAAAGAATTGGAAATAAAATATAGGTTATTGATTAACAAATAATGATTTGATGTTTTATGTTTTTACAATATGGAAAAATTCACATTGAAAGGTCCACTTGGAAGTAATTTTCTTCCACTCTTTGTGAAGTACGGTAGAGGTTTATTTTCAATAAAGTTTTCCTTCACTTTAGAAGCATTACTGTGATAGCTGGCTCTAAAGTTGTTCAATGATCATGTCAATCATGGTTACACTCCTGCATACATCATGTGCTTCATCTTATCAAATTATTTTGCTAAAGTGTATCCTATATTTTGATTTTTTTTCCAGATCACATTTTCTAAAATAACTCAGTTATTTTTTA
>JANHZU010003732.1:131522-145789 GCA_032468055.1 Acrochordus granulatus
ATAATATTCAAATTGTATATGTGATAGAGCACTTGTAATAATGTTCTGTATTCTGTTGTACAGTACAGTAAATAAAGTAAAGATAAAGGTTTTCCCTTTCAGTCACGTCCATCTTAGCGGGTGGTGCTCATCTCCATTCCATAGCCAAAGAGCCAGCATAGTCTGAAGATGCTTCCATGGTCATGTGGCCAGCATGACTATACGCTGAGGTACACGGAATGCTGTTACTGGAAAAGATGTACCATAATAGATCTTTTATAAATTGTTTCTTCTTAAATGGAGATTCAAGTGGTTTTATCCAAGGAACTGATCAGATGCATAGTGGTCTTGTTCAGCAATGATAAAAAAATGCAGTAAACCCAGCCATTCCCTTGGTACAGTTTCTTGTAATGTCTGACTCTAGCTTTACTAATTCAACTTCCCTATTTGCTTAACTTTTTAATGCATATATTTACACATGTTTCTCCTTTAGTTAATGTACACTCACACATATCAGCAGCTGAGTCTGGAAAATAGAAGGGGAAGAAATGGAAGCAGTGACAGATTTTATTTTCTTGGGCTCCAATATCACTGCAGACAGTGACTGCAGCCATGAAATTAAGCTATTTCATGGGAGGAAAACTATGGCAAACCTAGACAGCATATTAAAAAGCTGAGACATCACCTTGCTGACAAAGATCCTTATACTCAAAGTTATGGTTTTCCCAATAGTGATGTATGGCTGTGAGAGATGGACCATACAGAAGGCTCAGTGCTGAAGAATTGATGTCTTCAAATTTTGGTGCTGGAGAAAACTCCTTGGATTCCAAGGAGATCAAACTAGTCAATCCTAAAGGAAATCAACCCTGACTGTTGATTGGAAGGACAGGTGAAGCTCAAACACTTTGGCCATCTAATGTGAAGAGAGGACTCATTGGAAAAGACCATGATGCTGGGAAAGATTGAAGGCAAAAGGAGAAGGGGATGGAAGAGGATAAGATGGTTAGATAGCATTGTAAACGTGATGGTAGTGGATTTGGGCAGACTCCTGGAGGGAGTGCAGGACAAGGTGTGGTGTGCTTGTGGTCTCTGGGGTCACAAAGAATTGGACATGACTGAGCAACTGAATAACAACTGTACCAGTGTAATCCAAAGATGAAATATTCATATTCTAAGCTGATTGCAAATGGAAAAACCAGTAGTGATCCATTCATTCACTATCAGCATGTTGATTTTAGATTTATAAAACCCTAATTCAAAGTGATCCATTTTCAAATGAAAGTTTAAAAATTTATCTAAATTATTGCATGAGGAAGATAAGGATAAATTGCATTTTATGTTCAGTTTAGAAACAGTTACAATTTTAAATAGTACTGAATGATCACACAACCTAGCTTCGCAACAAAGTTTAAAAAACAGGCATCTGGACTGGATTTAACCTAGCTTCATTCAAAATGTTAATACCAAAGTCAATCACTTTCTTTTCTTTTGCTCTCCATCTAGAAGTAGTTACATTTTCTTTAGTTTTAAAATATTTTTTCCTGTCGATTTTTAAGTAAAAATACTCTATTCTGAAATAGAATGCAGGGGTTTAGTGTTAGGTAAACATTTTACATTCAGCATGACAGAATACTGCTCAACATTAATCCTAAATGGAATGGTTTTGATACAGCACCAAAAGGATTGCATAATATTTATTAAATAATTTTAATAATATAAAAACAATACAAATTTTAGAAAAGAAATAAAGCAAAAAAGTGAAGAGATAAGAAAGAAAATAGAAAAACGGTTATCAGGATTATAAAGAAGCAACTTCATTGTACTTTCTGAAGCAATATGATACCCATTGCTGGGTTGCTAGGCCTATTGTGACTTCACCAGAGCCCCTTTTGCCAGGCCATTTCAGGGTGACCCAGGATGGCCTTCATGGCTGCCATAACAGTCCAGTGGGACAAGGACTATCCTAGCAATCCCTTACTTTTTCCTGTTATCACCTCTCACAACGTGGATTTGGGGTTGGACTTTGAGAGAAGAAGCAGTAAAGTTGAAAAAAGAGTCATACAGATGTTGGATAAAATCAGGGAAAGAAGAAGATTATATAAATTATAGATTACAATGCAGAGATACCAACAGGATAATCAAGAAAGCAAAACAAGAATCCTGGGTGTGCTTTGGAAAAATCAATAGCAGATAATGAGAGAGCAGCCTGAAGAATGTTTTTCAAAATAGTCAAAAGTATATGGAAAAGAGAGGAGAATTATAACCCCACATAAATAATTAATTACAAGAACAGAAATCCGCTAATAGAACCATCAGTAGTAATAGAAAGGTGGAGAGAGCATTTCAAAGAACTTCTCAACCCCCTAGGAGAGTAACAGGAAGAAATAATGCAAGACTACAAAACAATAGCTCTAGAACCTGAAATATTGACTGAAGAAGTAGCAAGAGTTGTTAAAAAGTCACCTAAATACAAAGCATCAGGAAACTACCAACAGAAATAGTCCAAGCAGCAGGGGAAAGCAGCATTAGAATCTTCAACATAGCATGGACACAACTAACTGCACCTACTGATTGGCGACAAGCAATAATAATACTTGTTTAATAATAAACATAATTGTTTTTTGTGGAAAAACAAAAGGAGCAAACAAGAATGTGCCATGATTTTAGTTTTTTTAATGTTGAATTTCAAGCCAGCTTTTGCACTCTACTCACACTCATCAAGAGGGCCTTTAGTACCTCTTCATTTTCTGTCATTAAAGAGGTATTGTATGTATATCTGAGGTTGTTGATATTTTTCCCAGCAATCTTAATTCTGGCTTGTGATTCGTCCAGCCTGGTATTTTGCATGATGTATTCTGCAAATTAGTTAAATAAGCAGGGTGACAATATACAGCCTTGTCATACCCTTTCCCAATTTTAGATCAATCATTTGTTCCATGTCTGGTTCTAACTTGCTTCTTGAGCTGCATACAAGTTTCTCAGGAGACAGGTAAGGTGGTCTGGTACGCTCATCTAAGAATTTGCCACAGTTTGTTACGATCCACACAATCAATGTTTTTAGCGTAGTCAATGAAGCAGAAGTAGATGCATTTCTGGAACTTCCTTCAGGCGCCAGATCTAATCCTTTAAATCTATTCTTCACCTCCACTGTATATTCATAAGGGATATAATTGAGGTCATACTTGAATGGCCTAG
Organism: Acrochordus granulatus; assembly: GCA_032468055.1. Lineage (NCBI taxonomy): Eukaryota > Metazoa > Chordata > Lepidosauria > Squamata > Acrochordidae > Acrochordus > Acrochordus granulatus. The sequence continues at coordinate 134,697 of JANHZU010003732.1, forward strand.
TAGTTTTGCCTACTATCTTCAATTTAAGCTTGAATTTTGCAATAAGAATCTCATGATCTGAGCCACAATCAGCTTCAGGTCTTGTTTTTACTGACTGTATAGAGCCTCTCCATCTTTGGCTGCAAAGAGTATAATCAATCTGATTTGGGTATTGACCATTTGGTGATGTCCACGTGTGGAATTGCCTCTTGGGTTGTTGGAAAGTGTATATCAGCTTGTTCTCTTGACAAAATTCTGTTAGCCTTTGCCCTGCTTCATTTAGTACTCCAAAGCCAAACTTGCTTGTTATTCCGGTTAACTTTTGACTTCCTACTTTAGTATTCTAATCCCCTAGGACATCTTTTTTTGGTGTGAGTTCTAGAAGGTGTTGTAGGTCTTCACAGAACCAGTCAACCTCAGCCTCTTCAGCATCAGTGGTAGGGGCTTAGACTTGAATTACTGTGATGTTGAATGGTTTAGCTTGGATTCGAACCAAGATCATTCTGTCGTTTTTGAGACTGTATCCTAGTCCTGCTTTTCTCAATCCTTTATTTACTATGAGAACTACTCCATATCTTCTGAGGGATTCTTGTCCACAGTAGTAGATATAGTGGTCATCTGAATTAAATTTACCCATTCCTATCCATTTTATTTCACTGATTCCCAAGATGTCAATGTTCAATCTTGCCATCTCATGTTTGACCACATCCAGTTTACCTTGATTCATAGATCTTATATTCCAGGTTCCTATGCAGTATTGTTCTTACAGCATTGGAGTTTCCTTTCACCTCCAGACACATCCACAGCTGAGCGTCCTTTCAGCTTTGGTCCATCCACTTCACTCTTTCTGGAGCTACTTGTAATTGCCCTCTGTTCTTCCCCAATTGTATATTGGACACCTTCCAACCTGAGGGGCTAATCTTATGACGTTCTATCTTTTAGCCTTTTCTGACTGTCCATAGGGTTTTCTTGGCAAGGATACTGGGGTGGGTTGCCATTTCTTTCTCCAGTGGAATCCTGTAGCCCATTTTTCACCAGATATCCTGGAATCTCAACATCTAGTGCAGTCCTTGTTGACCTGGGTGATGACCAAGACTGTCTGGGTTTCTGTACATTACATCTCACCGTATTTTTTATGGGAGGAAGATACACTTTTGTGGCTCCTCTGATGAGATCTGTCAAGTATGATTGAACCTCTGGTATAGCTCTCATATTCTTCAGGGCACCCAAGCCTCACAAGTATGCCAAGGTAGTGCTTCACTGGCATTGTAGTGCCTCACTGGGGGAATAGTTCCTTACTGGGGAAATGGGTCAGTAGCCTTACATTATCTTTCTCTGATAGCAGAACAATTTGTTTCAACATAATATCTCACTCTTTTACTTTACACAGTGTCAGAAGTAAGATGGATTTGTTCCCAAGATGTCAACTTTTATATCTTCCAAAGCTTGCTTAGAAACAGAAAACTATTTCCTTAAAGGAAAATATTTACCTCCTACTTCCTGTTCAGATCTAAAATAGAGATTCCTTTTGTGACTGGCAGTGGTCACAACCATCAGAACCAATATTTTTTTTCAATTAGGAGCATAGAATTTAAAAAATATGGATACAGTGTATTTTGTGGAGAGAATGCTTAATTCTTTATGTATTGTACCTACAAGAATAATATAAATGGTTTTGTCTTTGTGCCCAATCATTGTGTTTACCTCTTCAGTTGAAGAGCTGGTTTTCTCAATGCTAGGTCCCTCTGACAAAAGCGATGCCTGTAAACCCTTGGGATCCTACCTTATACAGCTCCAGCTTGGCAATGGCAGCAGGAAAGGCAAAAGGTAGCTTAGACAACAGCAGAAGGAAGATTGCAAAGCAACAAATCACAAAGGCTCCCCCCATATGTTGCTATTAACAACATTAAGATTTGCATGACTGTGTGCAGGTATAATTGAAAATCAGTGTGATTATTTAACAAGGGAGGTCAGAAACATAGTCTCTATTTTGTTTTGGTGGGTGTGTATGTGTGGCAAATATTTGTAACTGGATTTGCCAATTCATTTTCATTCTGTTAAATTTAAAGTGTTTATAATAAATGATATATTATTGTTTTTTCTTTAAAAACAATAGAACTGATGCTTCGCAATCTAATTTGCAGCCTGTTGAAATTGTTTTTAGCCTTTTCTTGTGAAGATCCTTATGTAAATGCAAATTTTAGGTTGATTAGTATCTGTATAAGCAATTTTAAACTGATTGCCATTGTGCTTCTTTATAATAGCTTTAAAAAGAGAATATACCATACATTTCAAGTCAGGTCAGTTTCAATGACAGTAAACAAATTATTTGTTTTTCAAGCTCAGCAAAGCTATTTAACTAACATTGCAAATATTTAAAAACTATTTTTTCATGACATAAGAATATTAAAACAACACATATCTTGAAATAAAAAAATGTGAAATCAAGAAGAATTTAAAAAACTATTACCAAGTAAAATTTGAATGTTCATCATTTTAGACTATGATATTAAACACTAATATAAAAAAATACAGGAGTTATATGTGTGTTTTATTGTTTTGTTAACCCCCTTTAGGAGAGCCTAGTGATTGATAGGCCCCGTGTCCGCAAGCAGACGAAACACTACAACTCCTTTGAAGAAGATGAGCTGATGGAATTCTCAGAGCTGGACAGTGACTCTGATGAGCGACCCACACGTTCACGGCGCCTTAATGAAAAAACACGTCGCTACTTAAGGGCAGAATGTTTCCGTGTGGAAAAAAATCTGCTTATATTTGGGTGTGTTTCATTAAATTCTCTTGAATGTTCAGTCCAGTATTATACAAGAATTGTTGCAGTTCTATTAAGAATTTAACAGTATTTGGAATATTAAACTCAGCTTAATATTCCAGTCCTCATAATTCTGCTACGGTACTTTGGTATTTTCTCCTGTTGCTATACATTAAAATTGATGGAGTAATAATTATATTTTGGTAAACAGAGATCCCTTTAGCTCCATTACTGCTTCTTTCACCACTACCTGTTAATTTTCATTGATGTCCACAGATGTCTTCCTTTTCTTGGATCTTGTGATAATAATGATAAATTAATTAATTGTATAAACATTTTAAAGAAATTCTGATAGTCTTTGTGTGCCATGCCTCTGTTTTTCTCAAGTTGGGGTCGTTGGAAAGATATTCTAACCCATGGCCGATTTAAATGGCATCTCAATGAAAAAGATATGGAGATGATCTGCCGAGCACTCCTGGTCTACTGTGTTAGACATTATAAGGGAGATGAGAAGATTAAGAGTTTTATCTGGGATTTGATCACCCCAACAAAGGATGGACAGAACCAGGCTCTGCAGAACCATTCAGGTACCAGAAATGAATTTTTGTTGTTTTAAACTGATTTCTTTAAGTTAAGTAAAAAAATAGTAAAAAATAATTACATCTCAATGGATCATACTTTCCTGAAAGATGGGACTTCTTCAGTTGGAGAATTTCGTTACCCAACTAGGGAACTTTATCATTGTGAGGGAGTAGTTATTTTTTTAAATCAGAGAATTTCAGATTTTGTTAACCCTGAAGATGTCCGTTTAACAAAGAATTTTCAAGCTAAATTATTAAAGTGGTTCTTAAGAGAGTCCAAAATGTACACTGTATATTTACTTATTTAACATTTATTTACAATCTGCAGAGATAGATATATCCAGATAAAATGGGTTCTTGCAACCATCAAAGGGTATCTGACACCTGTTCTATATTAAACTCTTATTTTCTGTAGCAAGGTAAGAAATAGAACAAAATAGGTAAAAATAGGAAGGTTACAAATGGAAGATTATAATACTTGAAGTTCCCATAAAATTCAGACAATGAAATAGAATGTTTACATAATAAACTTATCAAAGATACCTTTTCAGTTATTTATTTTTATTTGCAGTGTATTAGATTTATAACACGGTTTTCCTGTAGGAACTCAAGCCAGCTTTCATGATAATTTTCCTGTGCTTTATTCCCATAACGGTACTCCTATTAGTTGGGCTGGAGTAAGAGATACTAACTCAAAGTTATCCAATGAGCTTCCATGGCAGAGAATAGGACTGGTTCACGCTATCTATTTCAACACCCTGACAGTTACACGATACTGCTCTGTGGGTTATAGAATTTTATTAGTAACATACAAATATGGTGTGTTCCAGATGAAGATTTAAGAGTGACTTTGATCAATAATCTATAATAATTATTTCCCAGCTATTACTTTGGTAGCTTGACCACTATACAAATTATGTTTATTATGTCCCCACAACAGTACTGGGTTTTATTGATTTACTGACGATTGCTGTTTCTTCCCATTCCTGTACTAGTAGAAGTAGTTTAGAAAATAGCATTGCTTTCTTCAACTGATACCAAGAAGGATGTGGAGTTCTGGAATCAGTAACAGACCTTGTGATGGCCTGGATGTGGCTAACAATTAGTTTTTATTTGTTCCCCATGCTTCTGTTTGATGGTGACTTTATTGCACAAGCATAGTTCTTTTCTGATCATCATATTTCCAGGAAATTGGGAGAATTTTGCTTCATATTCTGTAATCTGGGAGTTAATTATTTTCTTGGAGAAAGATTTTGTTGTTTTTTTCTTGTCTTAATATATTACTTTGTTTTGCCTACAATATTTGTTTTCTCCTGTATTAACTGTAACTGGACATCTTTATAATAGGAACAGTATAAAATAATACGGGTAGTATTTCAGGACAGAGTGTGGCTATATAATTATATTTTCCATGTATGTTGAAAACATGAAAAATAGACTAATTAGCCAGTTGAAAAACATTTATATATTTTAGCATGGTGCTTAATGGAGAGAGGTTTTAATTTGGGTGCTCAAATCCCTAGGAGTGGCTCACAGCCAAGAAAGTCCAGTTCTTACAGTGTGATTAATTAGGTTATGACAAGAAGATGTTACATTACACATCTTAGACATTAATATGAATACTTTAGCTATGAGCTATCAGTGACTTTATGACTACATTAAGGTGGGGCCTCCTTGATCCCTTGGTCCTCTTTGCAACTGTCTCTTGATTCAAGGGGTCTGTTGCTACTCATTTAGAAGATATAAAAGGAAAATCCATCTGTTCTTATTCTGCAGTATTTTGTCTCAGAGGATTCAGAAGGGACTATAACAGTGCACAGGATGCTGGATTACTACAATGTACTAAATGTGTGTCTAACCTTGAAGACCACTTGATCAGCTATAAGTGATCCTGAATGTAGCTATTCAGTAATTTATTGCATACCTCAGTATACACATGTAATACCTGTACTTTGAATCTGGTTAATGGTGGGTTTGGGATATAATTCAGGGTGCTCATGGTGATCTATATAGCCCTACATAGTGAAGAACTTACATGTTTGTAGAACTGTCTTCTTTAGTTATTTCTGTCTATTGTGTAAGATTAGGCAGAATTAACATGCTCCATGTTCCATCAATACAGCTATAGTATGGTTTGTTTCTTCTCCATAATGCAATCACTTTTTATTGCTGTTGCATATAATTCTTTATATGTTCCTCAGAGTTGTTGGCAACTTTGTGGCCATGGAAATCAATGGAAGAAACAAACACTACAGCATCTTTTTAGACTACCTGCGATGTTTGGGACAGGGGACATATTTTGCAGTAGTTCTCTTCCATATCAAACTTCAGTTCCAAGTGGTGCAGAGGAGATATCAACCATTGGAGTTATATTATGTGGTACCATTTCCCCTATCTGTTTAATATTTAAATAAAGCCATTGAATGAAGTCATCTGTCAACATGGTATGAAGTATCATCAATATTATACATCACCACCCTTGGTTGAACAGATTTTGTTCCAGTACCTGAGACTATTACAGTTTGGCCAGGCTGAACAGGGTGAACCATAATAATAACAACCATAATATAAATTCAGATGCCAGCGTGAAGGAAGTTCATCTCTGGATGTGGATAGACGCATACTTCAGGAGAACTGGTTTTCAGTCCAGTGGTCCTCTTTATCTCACAGTTTCTACTTAGAGTAGCAGATGGTGGTTTTGGCCAGAAGGACCTTTAATTATATCTTGTGCACCAGTTTTAACTGTTCCTGGAATGAGAGGCTTCACTGATAATTAGTCATGCTCTTGTTACTTCATGTGTGGACTACTTCAGCAAACTGCACATGGGTCTGCCCAATCAGAAATGGAAACTGATTCAAAATGTAGTGGCCTGGTAGTTTGGGGAATGCCTAGGTTTCCTCTAGGGTTTCTAGTATACCTCTACTATAGGAGTTGCATTGGCTGCCAGTTAGCTTCCAGTGCAATTCAATTTGGTAGTTGTTGCCTTTAATGTTCTATATGGCTTGAGGCCTAGGTATTTCTGAGACTGCCTGCTCCAGGTGGAATCTGCCCATCCAGTGAGATTGGGAAGAAAAAGTAAATTGATCCTGCCTCTGAAGGAATATGGCCATGATGGACTCTGTGGTCAAGATTTCCCATCCTCTGAAACAACCTTTTCCCAACATAAGGTCAGATCCTTCCCCCTTAAGTTTCCATAAAGCAGTTAAGACCTGGCTCTTTGAGAGGTCATTTTGGGCAGGATAAAAGGATGATTCTGCCCCCAAGGATGTTGATGACCACTGTTGATTGATTTGGGAGTGGGGTATCGATTGATTTTGATTAGTAAAAATATTTACTAAGACTTTTCTTGTATTATTTTTAATTTTCTGGTTGGATCAGCATAGAAGCCTGAGTAAATATGTTGCTAAAAGAAAATAATTATGTCAATAAAATCCTTGGAGAATCTGTGGTGAATTCAGTGTGAGTGGTGGCAGGGAGATATTTGTGTTCTTATTTACATATAATTACTGATAAATACAGCTGTACAGTTGAATGCGGTTTTTCTGAATTCCTGATTCTTATTTTATATATTCCTTTGCTTTCCGAAGAGCTAGTTTGAAGTTAGTGAAAAGAAAATCTTCATCAATCTTTGTGATACTAAATTAGATGTATAATGTGTGTTGCCTTCAGGTATCCCAGGAACTTTGTAATGTTCATATGCCATTCCAGCTACAAGGTGTGGGCGAGAATGGTAAATGTTTCCACCTCAGGTTCTCTTTGAATAATTAGATGTCTGTGATGGACATGAAGAGAAGAATGGGTTCTTTTTGTGTCCTGCCGGGTCTGTTTACATCTGCACTGCTTTTTTGTTTTGATTTGCAAGTATATTAGACATCCTGATTCAGCAGTGCTGCTCATGAGCTCCCCCTTGCCTGTTGCAGGATTATCAGCTCCAGTGCCAAGGGGAAGGAAGGGGAAGAAAACCAAGAATCAAATGCTGCTACCTGAGATTAAGAATGCAGACTGGCTTACCACCTGCAATCCTGAGATTGTCCTACATGACGATAGCTACAAAAAGCATCTGAAACAACATTGCAATAAGTGAGCAAATGAAGGCATCAGGGCACTGCTTTCATGCTTCTGGAACCATTAATCTAATCTTCTCACAGTCCAAAATTCTGGGCCAGTCTTGAAACTTAGAAGTGGCTCATAAATTAGTGGTTGCATTTAAAAACTTATTCTATGAGATCATGGAAATTGGCTAACAGTCTCTAGATCTGGATGACAAAATATTTAACTGATGTTGCTGTTTTTGTTTCTTTTTCTCACACTAGTATTCTTTTTCGGATCAGGAAAAAGAATAAGGAAAAAAAATTTATGCCCAAAACAAATTGGCCCAGATTTGAGGCAGGCCTTTTCTATCCCCATCCTCAATTTATAAAGTATCCTCTCTCTGTTTCTCTAAAATTTCAACGGCCTGCTTCCTGGAATAAATACTGTGAATGCCTTGTGGATATTTCTGAGTTATTTGATGTTCTGTGAGCTGTTTTGTCATTTTAAAAATTAACTAACTTCTCTAGTGTGCAGAAGACATGTGATTCTTATATCCCAAATATATTAAGCTGCAGTGGCATTTGCAGCAAACCACAGGGATGCCAAAATGGTAACATCTACATGATGACATCATGCAAATGTTGCCATTAAGTACTTGCATCTCAACAATTGATGTAAGTATATAAATTGCCCCTCATGGATTAAATAGCAGTGGTGGGCAGATGACATCCAATCAATATGTAGATCTTAAGAAATCTTCGTAAACAGCATGCTTTCTGTAGGCTTTCTGGATTATTTTTGATTTCACTGGTTATAGCACCTAATTATCATGTGTATTTTTTAATCTTTTTATTCATACCCATTGGGTGGAATAACCTCATTAGATTGTCTACTTGTGTTGGCTGGTTTACTTGCTTGTCTATTACTTAACACCTCCCAGTTTTACAGTCAGTTGGATTTGTATGGCAATGAATTTCATAATACAAGAAATGAGCTATCTTAGTAATTGCTCCCAATACCAGTTTTTGGGGGTTTCTTTTCAAAGTTGGTCTCCGTGTTGCCAACTTTGAATGGCATAATAGCAGTTTCCATTGCCAACAAATAAGCAAACACATCCTGTAAACCTGCAATAGATTTAGAAAGCTTGTTGAAACTCAGATTTACTGTTTGAGTTAACCTTCTGCTTTTCCTTTTGGCAGAGTACTGTTGAGAGTACGGATGCTCTATTACTTGAAAGCTGAAGTGTTGGGGGACGTAGCTGATAAAGCCTTTGAAGGAACCCCTGCCAAGTATGTTACATTAGCCTTCTGGAGTTTTGCTTTATAATCTCTTGTCTTATAGTCACAATATTGGAAGTATAGACAGCTTGTGCTTGGATTGCAGTGCTTGTACATGCACAAATTTATCACTTAACAGGGAACTGTAGGACTTTAAATGCATATATTTCCATATTGTAAACATGCTGTAAACAGTTTAAAGAGATTTATGTGAATCATTCTTGGACACACACACAGACACACACACAGAGAGAGAAGAGCAAAATGCATGCAAACTGCAGGGTTTATCTGAGTTCATATATTGTATAAATTGTAATTTGCTTAATAATGATGCATGAACAAACCATATTAACTGGATTCAGACACTGTATACTAACTCTTTCATTTCCAACCACAGTGTTGGGTACAGGTAACAAACCAAAAACAAACAAGCCACATTAAAATATAGCATGACATATGAATCCAGTCTTTTTTACTAGAGCAAATCATATTGAACAAAAGTAGCTTGGAAGTAGCCTCCTTCAAATTTGCAAAAGTACTATAATAGTACTGCAGTGTTTATTAATTTAGTTTGATCTGTTACCAAAGTATTCCAAGATTGTAACAGAAACGTTTACTGTGTTCAGTTTAAAATATTAACCATAGAGGAGTCAAGTTATTTGGATCAAGACTGTGTTTTAGGATAGTGTTGTGCTTCACTGTTGATTCCAAAAACCCCCACCATCACCAACCAAATCAAACTCTTTGGACTAAGTAAGTGCACAGATATGACAATCTATGCAGTTTTTTAAAGCATCTGTAACATTTCCCCAAATTTTGCAGTTGACATCTATGGAAAGAGTTGCAACTATTTTAAAAAATTGTAAATAGGTGTGCTCTGAAGCATCTTTTTAGAATTTAATTTGAAATAATGTAATATGGTCCAACTTAATGTGTGCTTATAAAAATGCTCAGACTTTAAAGTAGACTTTAGAAGCCAAACACTGGATTGATGAAAGATTGTCAAAGTTGGTAATACTGTAGAGCTTTTTACAATAGTTTCACACCACTTTTTTACCCAGAGTTCCATCAAATCCTTTTTCTTAACATTCATTAAGTAAACCTTTTGCAAAAATAATTTAAACATATGCCCAGGCCTCTGTACGACCGTTGAAATATGCTTTGTTCTTTGCAGAGATTTAGATGTCTTGCTGCCAGACATTGACTATGTGGAGATTCCTGTGGATTGGTGGAATGCTGATGCAGATAAATCCCTCCTCATTGGAGTTTTTAAACATGGTATTTCCTTTTATGTGGGATGGAACTTACATAGACATTCCACTTGTATATAATGCTTTGAAGGAAGGATTTCAAAATTTGTGTAAGTGCAGCACTGCCTGCACTTAAAGCAGCCACTTCTCTTTTCAGGCTTCCAAAAGAACCGAAGTAGGGGCAGGATAGGCAGGTGGGAGGAGTTTAAGAGGAAGCAGTCCATTATCTTACTGAGGCTCAGGACTGGGAGGAATCATGCCAGGTATAACTTGGATTGGTGCCAGGAATACTTTGGATTGAGGTAGTTCCTTGTGTAATGACCAGTGAGATTCAGTTAACGACAGCAGCTGGAACTGCCAAGATTGCCATTGCTTAGTAATGCAGTAAATTGACATTGTGCTTTTTTAACTACATCACTTAACAATGGAAATTCCAGTCTCAATTACTGTCACTAACCAAGATCTCTGTATATATGTCTCTGCATCTCAAAAATATTTTAAATACAGTTTTTCCATATGTTTTCTTGTTTTATACGGCTGAACTATGCTGAATACTACATATTTGAAATCCTTTTGGGTTCTCCATAGGTTTTGGAGATTTATATATACAATCTACAGCACTGAATCCTATAAAGAGACCAGCCATTCTGTTCTTACTATTACTTGATGTTTATGAAGTTGTTAGTGTAGCTTTAAATTTTCTAAAGAACAATACTGAACTATTTCAATTATTTAATTAGGTTATGAACGGTACAATGCAATGCGAGCTGACCCAGCTCTGTGCTTCCTTGAGAAAGTGGGTATGCCAGATGAGAAATTATTGTGTGCAGAGCAGAATGTCACTGATGGACTACAGGATGCTCCAGAACGGTAAGCCAGATTGGACAGGAGAATTACCATAAGAATAGAATTGCCCTTGTACTTCTATTTGTATTTTGTATTTCTAAAATAGAATTAGCGACTAGGGATATGTATTCCAGAACGTTTTGTCTTGAACCCAAAACAACCACGTGTTTCAAAAGTTTGCCAAATCCTTTTGGCTGTTCTGTGGTTCAGCAGCACAAGAACCTGGATCATTTTATGTGGCTTACCCATCAATCTTACCAGTGCTTTACTTTTCCTACCTCCCTGTAGTTGCCACCATCACCAATGACCTTGGTTTCAGAATAATGTATCTAATCACCCACATCTAATTACCTGCTC
>JANHZU010003732.1:230428-247219 GCA_032468055.1 Acrochordus granulatus
GAGAGTGAAGAGGAGGATGTTTTGTATATTTTTTAGAGTGTGTGTATTTATATTTTAGACTTTGTTATTGTGATTTGTTATATTGTCTTTTGTTATTGTTTTAGTTTTTTATTGTACGTTGTATTTTATTCTGTTGAAAAGCAAGAAAAAACAATAAAAATTAAAAAAGAGGCTTGTTAAACCCTTAAAGAAGTCTATGTGATGGGATAAAGGAAGAATTGAAGAAAACTTAAATCCTATGACACAATATTTGAATGAACTAAAGATTAAAACTGTTAGAAGTAAAAGAAAAAATATAATGTTGATTTACTTGATCAAGTTAAAATTAAGACTTTGTTTTTTGCAAAGTTCTGGCAACCCTTACAGATTTTTCTCTGACACGAGAATTGAAAAATTTGTGTTTATGGATTTACTTCTAGATAAGGGATGGGATATGGGATAAAAAGATACCTGTTTGTTACCATATATGGGGTGAAGAGTTGCCAAATTTGTCTATACTTGTAATGTAGCTTTATAAAGTTACTTCTTTATATATGTCTTTTCTTTTTCTTCTTTTCTTTTTTCTTGTTTTCTTACTCTATTTTTTAATTTAGTTTGTATTATTGTTTATTATTGTAATCAAAATGCTTAATTAAAAACATGTGAGAATAATTTTATCATTGCTTCATTCACAGATGAAATCTTTCTAAAGATTCTACATTCTGAGGAACCAGAGCTGAATGATGCACGGGAAATTTTATGTAAAATACAGCAGCGTGATCTCTTTAAATGCTTGGGGGAAACACAGCCACCAGAGGGCAAAGAAATTAAAAAAGTTAGGACAATTTCTAAGTTACATTGGTTAAATTATTTAATTGTATGAATTCATCTTCTACCTTTCCAAATATAAATCTCTTATAAGAGTTATAAAGTTTGGCAATATTTGAGATTTGAATCATTAACAATAGAGAAGGATGTCCATGGGCATCTAAGAATGCTGCAAGAACCAGTGCACTGCCACTTCTAATGTGATGGCACAAAACTGTATGAATACGTGTATGTATTTTATTTAAAACATTTATATAGTTGCCCATTTATATCAAAGTCTGGGAAGCTCCTAGTCAAGAATTAAAACAAATAAAAATATAAATACTATTAAAATCATAAATATTAAAAATAAAAAACCTGGTGGCCAGTCAAGCTCCCAACATGCAGTCATCTCATTCTATCCCAGTGCTTGGGAGAAAAGCCAAGGCTTAAAAAAGTAGAAGTCTGCCACACTTGAGGGGAAAGAGTGCACCATTGGGCAGGAGCTGCCACAGAAAAGGCATGTTCCCATGGCAATATTTAAGGGAAGGTATAGGAACATTCTCATCCTATCTAACCTGGTAGGACAGTGGATGTTTTCAGGAAAAGGTGGTCCTACAGATAACCTGGCCCTGTGCCATACAGGGCTTTAAAGATGATAAACAGCACCTTGAATTGCATCTCGAAGGAAACTAGAAGCCAGTGCAACTCATGCAAGAGAATATTACATAGGTAAACCTAGGGGCACCCATCACTATGTGTGCTACCTCATTCTGAACCAATTGAAGCATCTGGGTGGTTTTCAAGGACAGCCCCATGTAGAGTGCATTGTAGTAATCCAGACAGGAGATGATCAAAGCATGAGTGACCGTGAGTGAGGTTTCCTAGTCCAGGAAAGGACACAATTGGTGCACCAGATGAATCTGTGCAGAGTAGAATTTGTTGTATCAAAATGTTCCAGTTGTGTGTTGAATGCAACAACTCTTAATAGCTTGAGTGTTCCATCTGTTTATATACTAAAATTCTTGTTGTGAATTTGAACTGGGTGAAATGGTGCATAATAGGGCAACAACTTTTGAACCAAGGTACCTTAGATAGGCTAACTCACAGATTGTTCCAAAATCCAGCACCCATGACTGCTAAGGGAATGAAATTTGAGGAAGTTGTGGCTGTTTCAGCTCTACTGATTGCTATTGCAGTCAAGTTCATTTTCAGTGTTCTGTGATGGTTTCCCAGCCAGTCTCATAATCTCTTGTTATATAATGTATTGTTACAATTCCTTGTTATATCATATACAAACAGATGATACAGATAGAATATAGATATGTTGTTATATCAGTCCTGTACATATAAATGATACATGTAACTCAGATATTTTTCTAGATATTAATCAAGTTTCTGAAAATACTGTTGTCTGCTGACTTAATGAAAAATTAAAATGTTATGCCAGGAAGAGTATGATACATTGTGTTCTGAAATTGTTAAATCCAAACCTATGACAGTCGTTCAAGATGTGGAATCAAAGGCTGAAGATTTTATTGATGTGGAATTGAAGGCTGAAGATTTTATTGTTGATGTAAGTAAGGTGCTTTTTTAGTTTTTTTTTTACAAAATATTTTACTTTGCTTTCTTAGCATACAGTTCTCTAAATTGTTAAGTATGTTTTATTTTGGTTTTGTCACTATAAAGGTAATTGATATGGATTATGGAATGAAAGAAAAGAACCCCATCAATAATGTTAGTTTCTACTGCAAGTCTGACATCACTAAAGCAGTTAAAATTACTAAAGAACAAGTAAGTAAAAATGGGAGTGATGGCTTTTGCCAGTTTATTGTGTTATTTTTTTAAAAAATGGCCAGTATATTACAAGTAATCCTTGACTTATGACTGTAATTGAATTTGCAATTATAGTAAGTCATTCAAGATGTTAAGCAAGCCATCACGTGATCACACACAATTTTACAATGTGTTTTTATGGCAGTTAAGTGAACATGGCAGTCATAACGCAAACGCCACAATCATTAAACAAACCCATTGTCCATAATGGGCATTTTTTGCCAGAAATCAAAAGTAAATGCTGGTATCTGGCAAAAAAAAAGTTCATAAATCTTGATCACATGACTGCAGGATGCTATAAACAGCTGTACATGCAGACAAGTTGCCAAGTGCCCATAAAGCAATCATGTGACCATGGGGGTGTTGTTGGAACTTTGAATCTGGGTTGTAAGTATCTTTATTCAGGTCTGATGTAACTTTGAGTATCAATTAGTCATTAGTCAAGGACTATCTGTAGTGATATTCAGTTTACTTTAAAGGGTAAATCCTCTGCACCAGCTCTGTCATGCTGGTTCCACGTGCTGTGGCTACTCCTTTTATAATGGCTTTGAATGGACTGCTTTACTTTTGGGAAAAATCAAAAAAGTCACAGAATTAATTATTTCTGTCTTTAAGGTTTCAAAGCTGCTCCCACAAAAATTTGCAGAGCAGATCATTAGAGTTTATTGTACGAAAAAGGATGCAAGGATAATTAATGCTGCTACAAAATATTTTGTTCAGTGGTGTATGAATAAGGATTTCACTAAACCACCGGTAAGACATCCATACATTAATGGGGGAATGCTCATAATGTGCCATCCTCAGGAAAATTTTGGAAATTGTAATTCTTTACTGTGTACTTTTTAATGAGTTACTATGATAAGCATCACTAAAACACAAGTCTGCTAAGTTGCTAAATTAATGAACTTACTAGAAATTAAAATATTAATTACATAAATTATTTACATTAAGAAAAAAAGGATCATTGTGAATTTTAAAAATCATGAATTATCCCATGTAGAGGGATAAGACAATGTTAATGTTTTCTCCCTTAAATGTAAACTTAAATATTTGTTTCAGTTGTCAGGAGAGAAGAAAATATATTAATGCTTGATCTCAAATACAAAACTTAATTTGTTCCTTTTGATTATTTTATAGGATGGTGATGTGGTTGCTCCAGAACTTATTCCAATGAAAAAAAACTGGAATAAATATGAAAATCATGATTCAAACAAAGACAATGGTGCTTTAAATTGCAAAACAAAACTTTTTAAAGATTGAGTTGGCGTATTGCTTCAATTCTGTGTGTTTGTTTGTGTCTTTGTGTATGGATGTATTCTAGCCAAGCTTTCTAAAAAAAATATTTTGTAAGATTAGAGAGTAAGCCTGCAGAGTGCCTTTGAAAAATTGCAGTGGAAAATATCTATAAACTTTTTCAAAAATGTATGTAATATTGTGGTTTCCACAAATTTGTGAACTTTATGAACAATTTTCTTACTTTTGTGTTAAGTAAATATTATAAAAATCACCGTTCTGTAAAGCAAACTTAACAAAAATGCCTTAGTGGTTAAATCAAGAAATTAGTCAAGAAAAGAAAATATTTTAATTTTAAAACATAAATCATTTTCTAAGACATTCAGAATATTTCACTGAATCCAGCAATGGCTTTCTAGTAGCATAAATTGCCTATACTTGCACAAGGCAGAGTAACACATTTTCACTACTCTTTCTCTTCTGTATTGTTTGAAATCCCCCCCATTTTCTCAGAAATGCTTTCTCTAGGGATGGGGTGACTGTAGGCCTGACTGACAAAAATTGGATACCTTAATGTTCATAAGCATATACTTTACAGTAGTCCAAACCATCAACTGTAAATTGAACCAGTGGATAAAATCCAGAGTTTTCCTATTTGACTAAATATATAAAATTAACTTAAGGAGAAAGATTTTGTGCTACTTGCTTGCAATTCATATATTTTTCTATGAACGGGATTATTCTGTGATTCCTTAGCTCTTTTAGATCATGATAGCTGATTAATGTATATTGATTTAGAGCTAAACATTGACAGAATCAATACTACAATGTTTTAAAGTTTGGTATAAAAATGATCATCTTTTTAATAAAAGAAACAATTATAAAACAAACATTGAACTATTAAACACAAGAACATTATTCTGAACCATAAAGAGACAAAAATGAAATTTATAAGAGGAAAGTATTGTCAGCTACTTTGAAACCTTGAATGTATTTTTAATGTCTTATGTGGTAATAGATAATATGGATTATTTGTTTAGAACACTAAGTTGTTTCTTTACATTATTCTTGGAAAACAAGTAGTGCAGTATGTACCTTATACATTAACACAAGATATTTCTGTTAATTGCAAGAATATTTAATTCTGAAGTATTTTTATTTTAGACCCATTCAGAGAACCTGAGTAAGTTTCAGAAGAATTTGGTATTTTTTAATGTTCTAAATATGATGGATTGGATACAGATTTGCCCTTTTATCAGCCAAAGGTTCCTGTGGTATGGAAGAAAGATATGTATTCCCAATCAAGAAAACAAGTGATTTTCCTCCGTTCCTTATACAGCTTTTGCACTATCTTCTGCATTATTGATTTGAAGGGTATTGCAAGGAACTGTTTGTGAGAGTAGAATTTAGCTAATAAAATATTCAGTCTGATCTAACTTTATATTTTACAGCTTGAATTTGAACTTGTAATTATTTCATTCAGCAATAATATCATGCTGTTTTAGGCCTCAATCTGTTTGCAAATTAGTATTTTTTTCAGTGTTCACAAAAATATTCAAGCTTAAGCAAAACTAGAATTTTGCAATTAAAATATAATATGTGCAAAAAATTACCATTTTCCCCCAAAGTGGATTTAGCATGTGGTTGTGTTGTTTTTATTTGTATTTTAGGAGAGTCTGAGGGTTTTGCAAGGACCTACCGTAGAGTGAATCATTATAGTAAATCATTGTGGCAGTTGTTGGAACTAAAACTCCCTCTAGCTCAGGGTTTCTATGACTATGAAAAAAAAAGTGAAGTTCTTGAAGACTTGCTTGTCATATAGATTCATACAATATTCCAGTTGGGAGAATTTTCAAGCACTGCTTCCATTTGTAAATTATCCTTTCAGCTCCAGAGTTGAATGGTTAGTAAATTGTTCATAGTAATCCTTGGCTTCTGCATTAATGTTTCTGCTGTTGTCAAAAGAAAGCTATCACCCTGCAAGTCCCATCCCATTTATAGATGGATAGAGTTACCAGATATCCAGCAAAAGGACATGTCCTCCTATTTGCCTTCATGTCCTCCATCCAGCAGGTATAGTCTTAAAATCAAATTTTGTCCCACTTTTTGCCTGTCTGAGCTTTTCCCCATAGTGCCAGCACTTCTCAAGTAAGTGCTTACAGCAAATTAACAAGATCAAGTCTTTGTCCTTAATTGATGAGAACCCTCCTACTTGCTTTGCTGTCTGAAATTAATAAGGCTTTTATCAGTCACAGGCTGAAAGCTTTTGCCTCCTAACCAGCTCCTGATGAACAGCCAGAAACATGCTAGGCAAACAGCTGGCACTAGCACATTCATATATATTCCCCATTGTGTACCTGTTTACTCACTTGTAATCCCTCTTCAATGAATGTCAATGCAATATTAAACAGTGTATCCTCCTTTTGACCTCATTTGTTTTCCTTTTCAGTTGTCTATGTCCTCCTTTGCCTGTTCAAATATTTAGTAACTCTGTACATGGGGAGAAAATCACGATGCATTTAGAGAAGGTGCACTGTTTATGGCACAACACTGGTTTTTTTCTTCTCCCTGTTCCCCCCTACATGCACAGACTATAGAATACACAAATCCTATGCCTAAAAATGAATTTTCTTCCAATCAGATCATAGTGCTGAAGTATAAAATCTTTTTCACTAACCCAAGCATGTCCCTTTATCTCTGCATTTGGTTTTTATCTTTTTAATGAAGAAATTCACATGAGGCTGTTAGATTTGCTTTTATATTTTTTCAGCCCACTCAAATCTCTCAATGACATTCTGGATTATGTTTCTGTCTACTGGAGTACTAACTGTTTCAGCCAATTTTAGTATGAGAAGACCATTCTTTACTTGGTTTTCTATTAGGATAACTTGAGCATCTGCTGTATCCTGGGATCTTTCCATATTCCATGTTTTATACCAAGCTAAATATATTTCTAGCTGTTTACTACAACACTTAGAAAAATACTGAATGGACTCAGAGCAAATATTGTTTCCTTAAATTATGTTTTTTCCTCCCTTCAGCTTACTGCAACTCTAAAAATTTGGCTCAGCTAGATCAAATAACAGCACTATTTAAAAGAAGAGTCTCACAAAAAGCAGAAATGTCATCCATATAAAAATATAGATAAAATATTTCATCCATATATAAATATAGTAGACTGCTTTGAAAATCTTTTCTTAAAATTAATTCATTGTAAAAGGCTCTCACAGTATTCCTATAGTAGACAGACACATTGGCCAACTTTTATAAGTGCTGTAGATTGTTGAAATGTTCATAAAATGATGCCAGGTATGCAGTAGCTGATAGTTATCCATATTATATTGTAAAGTATATGACAGATTTCTGGAAATGTTGCAAATACAGTGCAAAAAAATACAACTTACCATAATATAAAGAGGAAGGCTGAGAGGTTTTTTGTAAAATCTGAGTGAACAACTGCATTGTATTAAAGAAGAACTATCGTTGATAGTTCTATCAACGATAGAACGATCTTGAGCTACTTTTGCAGGCAAGAAATAAAAACATCCAGTTCTGAGATACAAAAAAACAATATCTGCCTGCGAGTGGCCAACAGCAAAGCACATCCATACATATGCAGCTATGAAAATGGAATGGGCCTGTCCATGTTACCCCATCAGAGTTAAGTTCAACTCAGAAGGTGACTTGTTCTTGAAAAACTGATTGTAGTATTCCTTTATGAAAAAATATCTGAGTGTGTTTTATCTATTTAAGAAAGATGTAGAAGGTCTGTCAGTGTTTGTAGGCCTAACACGTTATTTGTGGATGTGAGCAAAAAATAAAATTGGTTATATAAATACTCAAATTTCCAAAGTATCACAGTTAACTCCTAGTAATTCCTATGAAAATTTCTGCAGAGATTGTATATTTTAAAGCATAAAGTAGCAATATAGAATCAGGGTTGGAAAGGACTTTGGAGGTCTAGTATAACCCACTCTTTAGGATTAGGATCCTCAGACCATCCAGACAAATAGCCTTCCAGCCTTTGCTTGGAATCCTCCAGTGATGGAGGCATTTTGTTCCACTGTTTAAGAACTCTCATTGTCTGGAAATTCCTCTTATTTGCGTAATATTTTACAAGCAAGTAAAAATGTATTAGGAGAAGCCTAAGAGCAATATTTATTAATTTTTTATGCTGCTCATCTTACTGATACAGCTACTCTGGGCAACTTCTGTTTGCTTCCATTATGAAAGTAGCTTGGCCCATAGATGAGCAGGTATCTACTGAAGCAAAAAACAAAATCTGTTTATGTTACTTCCCTAGCAAGCAATGGTGGCAAATACATTTATTGCTTACTAATTCCTAATATTATTACCTAAGCATCATTTCCTGTCTACCGTTGCCCTGGATACATCTGAAAGACAAACCACTTTTAGGTGCAGTTAATTTGAGAAGAGGCTGCTAAATGAGGGATAAAAATATGAGAAAATGATCTCCATCATTTCTTTCTCTCTTGCCAATCTCTAGAGATACAGGGAATCCACAATAGGTTTGTCCTCATTTGAGTGGGATTTGACAAACTACTGCAGGACGAATGGCCAAATCCTGTTTCCCAGGTGTTTGGAAAATTTGTGTGAAGAGATGCCTAACTTTTCTCCCAGCCTTCCAGTTAAGAGAGTGTCCAAGCTTCCAAGTCTTGGATGAGGAATTCCTCCTTGGGTGATAATGCCTCATTATTGAAGGTTTCACAGGGGTGACTTCCTCCATGGTTCAGGTCTCCATCTAACCAGAGTCCAAAGTTGCCACTGCATACAAGGCAAGAGATAGCACTTAGAATAAGTTTTCCATAGCACAAAACCTCTTCAAGGGTACAATGACTCATTTGTTTGAGATAATCTAGTATATAGGCTGCATGTTTGTTTTAAGTTGGGGTGTCATATGGTGCTATGTGGTGGAATCTACATTAGATACATAGCTTTTTGCTTTTTATCCAAGATCTCCCTTTGCTCTCCCAGAATTATGACATATCTGTTACTTTAATCCTGTTATAAAGAAAATCAGATGCAGAATCCTTTCATGCTCCTGAGAACCCTTAAAACTTTGGAGATATTCTCAGCTGCATCTCTAGGCATTCTTCCAACACCTGCTAATGCATAATAACTAAATGGACCAGTGTGGAAGAGAAGATGCCCTAGCAGGGAACTTGGACAAGTAATAATTTTCACAGCTTGTCAGTTATTTCAATGTCCAAGCAAATGACACAGATGAAAATTCAACAGCTGGCATTATGTCATTGGAATAATGAGTGTGAAGAGAGAAATAAGAGAATGACATATTCAGCATGATATAATGGACAAAGAAGTAAAGGGGATGATAGTAGGGACTCACATCAAAAAAATAATAGACACAATCCATATTTTCAGGGCAATTTCACCGTTTTAGATCAACTATAGTTTTTAAAGAACCCTACTAATGTTAATAACAATGTCATTTATGATATATGAATGTCACAAATACAATGATGAAAAAAGAACATGCACTGTTGCTGCTAATGGTAGATTTAATGAGGAAAAAAATTGGGAAAATATTTTTCTAGTTCATGTGATCTTCCTTAACCATGCAAAAGAACTAATGTGATTCTCTACAAGAATTGCACTGCAACAGGCAGGCTGAACTGACAAATTAATTTCTTTATCATTCAGCCATCTTTAAAAGCTACGTACCTGCCTCCACCAATGGCTAAAGAGTCTGCATCTCCTTTCACGAAGAAGGTATTTTTGCCTGTCCATTTAAATACCTGGCAAAGAAAGTATAACATGAAACAGTTTGAAAATTGTACAAGCTTCCTGTACTTTTTCATGCTGTGATTTAATAGATCATATCTAAATGTATTTCCAGCAATTACCCTCCTGTTCATGACCACAAAGGTGTGGACAGTGCACAGAAGGATAGCGTCATAGAAAGAGGTAGCATGCTGCCTGGACAGTTAAAAAGTTTACACATTTAAAGGTTGAGAAACACTGATTTAGGTTCCTGGTGCAATTCGCTGCTTAATATATGAATCCATATTAAACCCAACAGATGACTCTCTAGTCTTCATCTGAAAATATCCAAAGTGGAAGAACCCACCATCTCTTTGGGGTTCCACTGCCAAATTTCTTTAGCTGTTAGGGAACTTTTTTCTGACATTTCACCGAACTCGATCTTTCTCTAACTTAAATTTTATTGTTCCACATTCTCCATTCATCTTGTTCTTTTGAGTGACATCTTTTCAGGTTGTTGAAAAGTGCTCTCCTTTACTATTTTTTCGCAAGGCTAAACATTCCCAGTTCTTCCTGCTTCTCTTCACAGAAATAGTTTCTCATCCTTGTTGCTTTTCTCTAAGTCTGTTTTGGTATGTTTTTTTCTTACCTTTCTTAAAGCAAGGTGCCAGAAACAAAGACTATACCCAGGGCCTGAACTGCACAGGTTATGTGGAGCTATTATTTTTTCTTGGATTTGGAAACTGTATTGATGCAGCCTAAAACTGCATTTGTTGTTCTTCCACTATTGACTCACATTTAATCTGCACTATGATTCCAATAATTTTCCCATATGCTTTTCACAAATACTATTACCAAATTAGGTATAAGCTATCCCATACATGTCCATATGCTTTCTGTTTCATCAGTGTGGAAATTCAATTCTGTTAAATTTCATTCTTTTCCTCCTAGCCTATTATTTCATTTATTAAAAACATTTTCAACGTTAGCATTAAAACAATTCTTGCCAAGTTACATTCTGGAAAGTATCAATATCACAGAATCTTTTAAGTATGCCCTTTGTAGCCATAGCATGTTATTCACTGGCAAAATTTGAGTAATAGACTATTAGTTCCTGAAGTTGTAAATACAAAAATAATTCATTTAACAAAAAGATTAACATGGGGTTTCAAACACCTTGAGTTGTGGAGTGAAGGAGAACAGAAATGTTTCTCCATTGCCATAAAAACAACTGCTCACATGAATAGCTGTAGAAGAAAAAGACCCAAATATCTGAAAAAGAGGCAGAGAAAAATATGTTTCAAGCTACAGGTTAACCATATCTATCTTTCTGCATATTATTATTATAAGCATATTACTTATCATGAAAAGCCATGGTCTGCTTAACCTAATTCAATAAATAAAAATTGACTACATTTATTAAACATGCTAAAAAACAAATCAATTCAGCCAATGAATTACTGAATTCTGTCGCTAAACCATCTTTCCATTTTAAATCCAGTGTCCTTTCTCTTATTATACTGTTGGCTACAAAAGGCCTGGGATTTCAAATATGGATTTACATAGTAATAGAACAAAGACAGTTTTAATCTGTCAATTGTGAACTCTTATATTTTTAAAGTAGAATTCAGCTTTCCACCAATCTGTTAAAATAATAGTTCAGGGGGCAGATTATATCTTGGGTGGTGAAGCCAAATACCTATTAAAAATTTTGATCCATCAAAATGATCTGCATTATCTCCGATTTACACATATTGAGCAGATTATATCCAATATTAAAGTGGATCTTGCCCTTTCTGGAAATTGCCATTTCCCATTTCAAAGCCTTTGTAAATACATCAGGACGATGTACTGTGTCTTGTTGGTTACTTAATATTGTGAATGAAAGGGAATAATTGCCTATTTATTCAAAGCTGAGTTAGATCTACTTAATTAGCATTTTTCTTTTCCATATCATCAATCTTACATATGTAAAAATTATGATTTAGATCTATTTAGGATTACCTGCCCATCAGTGTCCCTGATAAACAGTAACACAGGAGAGGCCAAGTTGCTCATGCTTCTGTACATGGTCTTCAGACTAAATCCGTCCCTTGCTGTACAATAGACAAGGTTCCAGGGATATCCAGTCACGCGCAGAGGGAGATGTGGAGTTAGCTAAGAGGGACCATATAAACAAGATACATTTTTCTCATATTGCCCTGTTACAAACTATCTTTTCATTTGATTAACCTTTCTCAGCTTGTTCATTTTAGGATTATGTTGGACGAGAATCAACATGATCTTTGTTGGCTGGAAATTATGAAAGACATAATTGAAATAATGCGGAGGGCAGCAGGTTGGGGAAAACTGATTTAGAAGTCTCTGACAGAAGCTTATCACATTCTGCCTAAATATTGAGCTCCCTTACTATATATAATCCCAGTCATTACTGAGCTCCCATACTATATATAATCCCAGTCATTAGTCTCAACTAACTTCTGGATGCTGTATAAGCAGAGGTGAATATTAAATCTTTGGAAGAAACTACTTCAATCCTGCCAGAAACATGCCTATCTGGTTATTAGAGAACACAATGGTTGGATATACACTCCATGTTAAATCATTGTTTAACCAAAGTTTATTGAATAAATCCCAATTAAATAGGTACACCCTAAGCCAACAACACCCTAGGTTAAAAACAACAATTGGCTTACAAAATACAATGGCTGGTGTCACACAGTGTGCTGCAGACAAGCTACATTGATGTTTGACGTGATGTTTGCACCCAGTTAAACTGTCAATATAACTTTCATGAGCTAAATGCATTGTCTGGAGGAAATGGGTTTTCTTCTATATCCAGCTATCCCCATGAAAAGTATAAAATCCCAAAGTATAGAGACAAGACGTATTCACCTGTTGGATTTGTTCTGTATGCAAGATGCTACTTTGAGCATTTAGTACAGGTTCATTCCATTTTTCTGTGACTTGGAATTCTTCTGTGACATCTGTATTTGTCCTGACTGAATCTGGTCCATCAGCTTCATCTTCAGGCTCTTGAGACAATGTTTCATCATCTAGGTTGGACTGCCAAAAATGCACATAATTAAATAAGGTCATCTCTTAATTGATTGTTGCCTTGTTGTGGCAAAGGGGCTTACATAACTCAATGAAACCATGAGCTATGCCATGCAGAGTCACCCAAGACAGACAAGTAGTAACAGAGTTCTGACAAAACATGATCCCACCGGAGAAAGAAATAGCAATCCACTCCAGTATTCTTGCCAAGAAAACCACATGGACAATATCAAAAGACTAAAAGATATGACACCAGAAGATGAGCCCCTCAGGATGGAAGATGCCCAATATACTACTGGGGAAGAGCGGAGGGCAATTACAAGTAGCTCCAGAAAGAGTAAAGCAGCAACCAAAGCCAAAAAAATGCTCAGCTGTGGATGTGTCCGGAAGTGAAAGGAAAGTCCAATGCCGTAAACAACACTATTGTATAGGAATCTGGAATGTAAGATGTATTATTCAAAGTAAGCTGGATGTGGTCAAACAGATGGCAAGATTGAACAACATCTTGGGAATGAGTGAACTCAAATGGATAAGAATGGGAGAATTTAATTCAGATGACTACTGTATTACTGTGGGCAAGAATCCATTAGAAGAAATGGAGTAGCCGTCATAGTCAATAAAAGAGTTGGAAAAGCAGTACAGGGGTACAATCACAAAAATGACAGAATGATCTTGGTTCAACTCCAAGGCAAACCAACATCACAGTAATGCAAGTCTGCCCCTGTTATTTATGCTGAAGAGACTGAGGTTGACTGGTTCTATGAAAGCCTACAACACATTCTAGAACTTACACCAAAAAAGATATCCTTTTCATCATAGGGGATTGAAGCACTAAAGTAGGAAATCAAAAGATAATTGGAATACTTGGGCTTGGAGTACAAAATGAAGAAGGGTGAAGGCTAACAGAGGCTTCTCAAGAAAACATGCTGGTCATAGCAAATACACTTTTCCAACAACCCAAGAGGCAATGCTACACATGGACATCATCAGATGGTCAACACCGAAATCAGATTGATTATATTCTTTGCAGCCAAAGATGGAGAAACTCTATACAGTTAGTAAAAACAAGACCTGGAGCTAACTGTGGCTCAGATCATGAGCTTCTTATTGCAAAATTCAGGCTTACATTGAAGAAAGTAGGGAAACCACTAGGCCATTCAGATATGACCTCAATCATATCCCTTATGAATATACACAGTGAGGTGAGGAATAGATTTAAGGGATTAGATCTGGTAGAGTGCCTAAAGAACTATGGATGGAGGTGTGTACGGGAGGTAGCTACTAAAGACATCCCACAGAAAAATAAATGCAAGAAAGCAAAGTAGCTGTCTGATGAGTCTTTACAAATAGCTGAAGAATGAAGGAAAGTGAAAGGCAAGGAAGAAAGGAAAAGATATACCCAAATAAATACAGATTTCCAGAAAATAGCAAGGAGAGATAAGAAAGCCTTCTTAAATGAAAAATTCCAAGATATAGAGGAAAACAACTCCCTGGGGAAGACTAGAGATATCTTCAAGAAAACTGGAAATATCAAGGGAACATTTTGTGCAAAAACGGACATGATAAAGGACAAAAATGATAAGGACCTAAGAGAAGCAGAAGAGATTAAGAAAGGTGGCAAGAATATACAGAAGGATTATACAAGAAAAATCTAAATGTCCGTGATAAATTGGGAAAGGAATACAATAAGGCTGTATATTGTCAACCTGCTTATTTAACTTTTATGCAGAGTACATCATGTGACATGCCAAGCTGGATGAATCACAAACTGAAATTAAGACTGCTGGGAAAAATATCAACAACCTCAGATATGCAGACAATACCACTCTAATGGCAGAAAATGAAGAGGAACTAAAGAGGCTCTTGATGAGGGTGAAAGAGGAGAGTGCAACAACTGGCTTCAAACTCAACACTGAAAAAACTAAGATGGCATCTGGTCCCATCACTTCCTAGCAAATAGAAGGGGAGGAAATGGAAGCAGTGACAGATTTTACCTTCTTGGGCTCCAAGATCACTACAGATGGTGACTGCAGTCATGAAATTAAAAGACGCTTCCTCCTTAAAAGGAAAGCTGTGGCAAACTTAGACAGCATATTAAGAAGCAGAGACATCACCTTGCCAACAAAGGTCCATATAGTCAAAGCTATGGTAGTAATGTATGGCTGTGAGAGTTGGACCATAAGGAAGGCTGAGCATCAAAGAATTGATGCCTTTGAACTGTGCAGCTGGAGAAGAGAGTCCCTTTGACTGCAAGTTCATTGGAAGGAAAGATACTGAAGCTCAAATACTTTGGCCATCTCATGTGAAGAGAAGACTCATTGGAAAATACCATGATGCTAGGAAATATTGAAGGCAAAAGGAGAAGGGGATGGCAGAAGATAAGATTGTTGGATAGCATCATCAACCCAATGAACGTGAATTTGAGCAAGCTCTGAGAGTCAGTGGAGGCAGGGAGGCTTGGCATGCTACAATCCATGTGGTCATGAAAAATCAGACACAACTTAGCAACTGAACAACAACAGCAAATAAGGTGTGAATTCACTTTTGCTACCTGGCCTATAGAACACTTCCCACTAAGTAGTTGGATAACTCAGCCTATCAGTCCAAAAATAATTCTAATAAGGCAATGACATGTACAGTATATGAAGTTACAGAGATGAGTAATTTGTCCAGAACAAGCAATTTTTAAAAGTTGGGAACCTCAATTCAGTGATCTCTCCCTGTTCAATTAAGCCTTTAATATTCTTATAAGAGGGGAGGAGGGTTGATTATTATGATTCACATAGCATTACATTAGTGCATCTTTCATATTAATCTATTTCTATAGCCAGAATGTTTTCAAAGCCAAACTAAAATTTGCATTGCATTGTGAGTTACTCAGGATTTGTAGTAATCACCACTGAATATTCATTTCCCCCATGTACTGCAATGGATACCTAAGACCTTTTCCTGACCTTAGAAACATGCTGTTCATCTGAGAGCCTGTACAAATCTTATTAAGATTTGTGTGTAGTTGTCTATGATGTGAATACAAGAAATGTATATTATCTGAAAAGCTGTGTCAACCGTTCAAACCCAAAACTATTGGCTTCCAGTTTTTGTTTTGTAAGCCACAAGTCAGTCATGTGCTAGCAAATGATGTCATGATCTCACCATATCTCCATATTCATATAGCCTGAAGGCAGCTGTATGATTATAGATTTAATTTATTTTTCTGTTTTCGTGTGGTTAACTTCCATTGGGGAATGGACCAGGAGTTTAATACTTGAATTTGGAAGACAATTAATTTTAAGACTCCTTCTATGAATTGTTAATATTCATATTAACAATTATTAATATCTTATTGCTTTCTGAAATTCTTATTTCATTTTCCTGCTGAATGTTTTGCAGGTCAATTGGTCTCTACAATATACAGGATTGACACATATGTGTGTCAGTATCATTATATGATATGAATTGGCATTCATAGTTTTTTCTTTGTGGAACAAAAATCCCATTTACTCTTTTCCCTTGTTTAATGAATACAGTAATACACCCTAAAGCATGCACAAAAGTACATACCAGAAGAATGTAACGGCAGTGTGGAGTTTTCATTCTTTCTATGATTTTCCAAACTGGAGCCCAGGACAGGAGAATTTTTTACTGGCAGGGAAGCAGAGCTTGTGTGGAGAGCAGCTGTCTGTCAATAACCTGTAGAGAACACTCCGCTGTAAACATTGTGTACTTTATCCTGTTTCTCAAGGAGCTAATCTTACTGTTTTGCAGCTTCTGTTGCCTAAAATAATACTACAAAACAAATATCTTCAAAACCTTTTTGCTTATTTCCAATCTACAGCTGCACAAGAGTGTGGAAAAAGATCAATTGGCCAGAACTGCCAGTATAGGTGGGATGAATTACAAAAGCTCTATTGTTCAAAATTGTTCCCAAGGTGATTTTTCAAAGGACAAATGAGTGGAAATCTATCTATCTAGGTGAAATGTATTCAGAAATGTAGAAACTCAATACTAGGGATTAATGGATCTGAAATATTAAAAAATCAGAGAAAATTATATCTGATCAAACTTTTCTAAAATACATAACTTGATCAAAAGTGCCTCTTTCAACTTTTTTTTTAAATAAAAATAAAATTGTTATCT